>PVKP010000676.1:0-181225 GCA_004027715.1 Plecturocebus donacophilus | reverse complement strand
TGGTTTGTAGTTCTCCTTGAAGAGGTCCTTTATGTTCCTTGTTAGTTGTACTCCTAGGTATTGTATTCTCTTTGTAGCAATTGTGAATGGCAGTTTGTTCTTGATTTGGCTCTCTTTAAGTCTGTTATTGGTGTATAGGAATGCTTGTGATTTTTGCACATTGATTTTGTATCCTGAGACTTTGCTGAAGTTGCTTATCTGTTTCAGGAGATTTTGAGCTGAGATGATGGGGTCTTCTACATATACAACCATGTTGTCTGCAAATAGAGACAATTTGACTTCCTCCTTTCCTATTTGAATACCTTTTATTTCTTTTTCTTGCCTGATTGCTCTGGCTAGAACTTCCAGTACTATATTTCTAAGACTCCATATTGTGAATTCAGGCTTTGGTGAGAAAAGGCTCCTTATGCTTTTCTTTGAGAAAAAGACAATAGTCAATAAAAGAAGCCTGAAGGGGAAAAAAAGAGGGATTTCACAAAGAAGAAATAACAATTAGAAAATGGAAAAGTAGGAACTGGATTTGTAAAAGTTGCTTATAATGAACAGTTTTGGTAGACTTTATTCTATTAAAAGGAGGGAATAAAGAATATAAAAACAAGTATCTTTCAAATTGAGAAATGATATTAAATGAAAGCCGTAAAAGTATAGGAATTAACTAAATTTGTGTGTTTGCCACTGATCATTATGAATTTATCTGCATAATCTGACTTACAATAGTCTGTAAATAACATGTATGTAGATATATAGCACAGAAACAAGAAACTATTTCAAATAAATTGTTTAGAAAATAAGCAAAAATGTATCAGTATCATTATTATCAGAGTACAATAGTAAACATGATTAGAAAAATATGTTGAGAAGTTTAATTAGTAAGAAACTCAAATTTCTAAGAACTGACCATTTGCTTAAAGTTTATGATACTTACCATATTGTGACCTTCAATAGGCTGGTGTCAGTATAAGAAGGTTGATAAGCTGATGAACTGGATACACTGATTTGCATTTTTATCCTTACTGTCTCTGCACTATTGTCTAGAACATCAGGTGGTTGGGAAATCTTTTAATATCCCCATAACCTCCTATTTCTCCCTATTGTACTATTTTACTCTTTATTTTGGTCAATGCTCTTGCGGGATAAATTTCTTTAAAGCATGATTCAATAAAGTAACACAGTTCAAACTTTTCTCTAATAGTATTTCACCTGATTCTATTAAGAAACTGGAGAATGTCTTCTTAGGTGGAATTATATTATCACGTTTATAATAGTTATTTATATGCCAATATCTTCTTAAGGCTGTGTGATTATTAACAACAGAGCCTAGAGAATTTTTTCGTCTTCATATTTCCAGGGTCTCCCTCAATATCAGAGTCACAAAGGTATCTCAGCATGTATGTTGTATGTGTATGTGAATCAATAAATTAGACTCAATAAATGTGTATGTGAATCAATAAATTAGTGATTCAATGATAAAATAAGGAAATGGTTCATTTGTTTATTCAATAAATATTTACATAGTCCCTATCAAACTGCATTGTTCTATGTCCTGTGGATATTGTGGTGCACAAGACTAAAAATGTCTGGTATATAGAATTTATGTTCTAGGATTTTCTGACACCAGGCCTCACATGTTTTTTAACATCCTAGCCCTCTTTGAGCTCACTTTCCAGTAAGTTGTCCTGGTTTCTCCTTGAAAACATAAAGCAACACATACACACACACACATAGAGTCAAAAATACAGTTACACTGCTCAAAACTGATCAGATTTTTATTTGTTTTGAATTAATTGCTCACATAGAATAAAATAACTGAAGAAAAAATAGACGAAATTTTATCATGGACTAAACTTATGTGTTACTTAATATTTTCTGAGTAATTCAGAGGTAGGTAATTTTCAGTCTATTTTATTTTCCTTCTTTATCTGCTATAATATTTCTATTGTATTCTTATGCTGATATTCATAAAGAATTTAGCCACTTCATTTCATAATCACTTTGGATTTTAAAGTATAGATAATATATGTAAAGCATTTGAAAAAAAAAAAAACACATTTGCTTCAATTGCTTTAAATGTCAAAAACTCTGTGCTTAAATGAGCAATATCTACCTCTTCATCAGGATAGAACTTGACAGGAGTAGAATAAATGTTTAAATGTTACCTGTTGGCAGGAGGATGGGGGTGGAACTATTAGAATAAAACTTCAGTTTTAATTATTCAAGTGTTAAATTTGAATTAAAGCATACAACAAAGCAAAATTATGGTTTTTAAATGAGAAATACATAGCATAAGCATAATTTGGGCATTCTTCCATTTCTAATAATTATTTAAGCTTATAAAGCAGGAGTACAAAATAGCATGGGGTCTAGACTCATTCTAATATGACAACAAAAATAAGCAGTATGGATAAGCACGGAAGTAGATTTGAAAATAATCATACATCATATTTGTGGAGCTCTAGGATCATGAATTTGTATGACAATAGATATTTCCATTAGGATATAAAAAACAATTTGGACATAACTTTAATGAAAGTTAAATTTTGCACAAATAGGCTTAAAATTTAGTATAATGCTAAGTTAAATCTTAGTGGTTATAATTTAGATGCTGAAAATAATTGGGAAGCATTTCATCTAAATCATTTCTCCAGAAATTACACTGAAAATGGAAAACGGATTGAAGAATAAGCCTCCAGAATTAGATAAGGCTCTATTTGCACATAATTGTGTAGTATAATCAAGCCCACGGGATTTGTTTTGTTTTGTATTTTTTATGCCAACAACCAAAAGACACTAATGGTCAGCTATCCTGGTTTCAGAGGCACACATCCTTGGTATAATGGTGATTTCAAATACTCAGTTGTGCTTGTGGGACATAAACAGAATATGAATAATTGGGGTGGGAATTGGGGGCATATTCCTATGACTTTGGGGCAAACTGTGTGTAAATATCTTCAGATACTGAGAACGAGGTCAAAATTCAGAAAACTTATTACAAATAACCTAAGAAATCTTTTATTTTGTAAGAGTTGGCAACTTGAATTGACTTTGGAAATATTTCTTATGCTATGGCAGGGTGCAGGAGCTTAGACAAAAACAGAAACACAAAAACATCTGTATATTATTTCAAAAATCCTATTGCTTTACTCTTTATCTAGATGATTGGTGCTCAGTTTCATAAAAGCTTTGCAGGGTTTAGTGCAAGTGAAGTTGGACAAAGCCTTGCCTCAAGCAGGCCACTTTCCTTTATCAGCTTTGCTGATGTAATAGCAATCCAAGGGAATCCCTTCTCTACTCATGTATACATGCACAGCCTGAGAGCCAAGAGCAGGGAACCCTTGCAGGGGTGCTAACACCCTTATGAATGGACAATAAGGACTGATGGATAAACGTTTTCCTCCTTTCTTCTCTGGATGGATGGCTTTATAAAACTGATCATAAGGTTCTGAAGAATGGAAAATCATTTGCTATTAGATAAGCAACTTCAGCAAAGTCTCAGGATACAAAATCAATGTGCAGAAATCACAAGCATTCCTATACACATATAAAAGACTAACAGAGAGCCAAATCAAGAGTGAACTCCCATTCACAATTGCTATAAAGGGAGTAAAATATCTAGGAATACAACTAAAAGGATGTAAAGGACCTCTTCAAGGAGAACTACAAACCACTGCTCAAGGAAATAAGAGAGGACACAAACAGATGGAAAAACATTCCATGCTCATGGTTAGGAAGAATCAATATCATGAAAATGGCCATACTGCCCAAAGTAATTTATAGATTCAACGCTGTCCCATCAAGCTACCAATGACTTTCTTCACCGAACTGGAAAAAACCACCTTAAACTTCATATGGAACTAAAGAGAGCCCACATAGCTGAGATAATCCTAACCAAAAAGAACAAAGCTGGAGGCATCAGGCTACCTGACTTCAAACTACACTATAAGGCTACAGTAATCAAAGCAGCATGATACTGATACCAAAACAGAGATATAGACCAATGGAACAGAACAGAGGCTCTGGAGGAAATGCAACACATCTACAACAATCTGATCTTTGACAAAATAAGCAATGGGGAAAGGATTCCCAGTTTAATAAATGGTGTTGAGAACACTGGCTAGCCATGTGCAGAAAGCAGAAACTGGACCCTTCCTGACATTTTACACTAAAATTAACTCCAGATGGATTAAAGATATAAACATAAGACCTAACACCATAAAAACTCTAGAAGAAAACTTAGGCAATACCATTCAGGGCATAGGCATAGACATAGGCAAGGACTTCATGACTAAAACACCAAAAGCCTTGGCAACAAAAGTCAAAACAGACAAATGGAATCTAATTAAACTCCAGAGCTTCTGTATAGCAAAGGAAACAATCATTAGAGTGAACCAAAAGCCAACAGAATGGGAAAATTTTTTTGCGATCTACACATAGGACAAATGGCTAATATCCTGAATCTACAAAGAACTAAAACAGATTTCCAAGAAAAAAAAAAACATTCAAATGTGGGCAATGGATTTGAACAGACACTTTTCAAAAGAAGACATATATGAGGCCAACAAACATATGAAAAAATGCTCATCATCACTGGTCATGAGAGAAATGCAAATCAAAACCACATTGAGGGACCATCTCACACCAGTTAGAATGGCGATCATTAAAAAATCTGAAGACAACAGATGCTAGAGAGGTTGTGGAGAAATAGAAACACATTTACACTGTTGGTGGGAGTGTAAATTAGTTCAACCATTGTGGAAGACAGTGTGGTGATTCCTCAAGGACCTAGAAATAGACATTCCATTTGACCCAGCAATCCCATCACTGGATATATATCCAAAGTATTATAAATCATTCTATTATAAAGACACATGTGCATGTATGTTCATTGTGGCACTATTTACAATAGCAAAGACCTGGAACCAACCCAAATGCCCATCGATGATAGACTGGACAAGGAAAATATGGCACATATACACCATGGAATACTACTCAGCCATACAAAACAATGAGTTCATGTCCTTTGTAGCGACATGGATGAATCTGGAAACCATCATTCTCAGCAAACTGACACAAGAACAGAAAAGCAAACATGGTATGTTCTCATCCATAGGCAGTTGTTGAACTATGAGAACACATGGACACAGAGAGGGGAGTATCATACACTGGGGACTGTTGGGGGGCTAGAGGAGGGACAACAGTGGGTGGGGAGGTTGGGGAGGTATAACATGGGGAGAAATGCCAGATGTAGTTGTTGGGGGAATGGAGGCAGAAAATCACATTGCCCTGTATGTACCTATGCAACCATGCTGCATAATCTGCCCATGACCCCAGAACCTAAAATACAATAATAATAATCAAATAAAGAAATGCCATCTTGATATCATGTTTTCGTACTGATGTTCTCTCACTGTTTTTGTGTACATCTCCTGCTCTATATTCCTGTTCTGTGTGATAACATTCCCAAATAAACTACTGCAGACAAGTGTTTTTCCTTGGGGCCTAGTTTTAAGGAATTCATGCTCAGAAAACTGCCTCATTAATGACATTTTTAGTTGTGCATAAGTAAAACGAACATTTACTGTTTGGAAAAAAAAAAGAAGCAGAAGCAGAGAGATGACACTAAGAAGGTAAATGATACATTAAGGTGCTTTAGGTTGTTTGGGGAAAAACTGTTAAGTATCAGACGCAGACAATGGACAAATCAGCACACATAGTTACTGTCTATCTCTCCAGACTAAACTGAGCTTCAAAAGATGGTCGCAGAATGGCTCATAAATTGATATCCTTATTTTATTTAATACTAATTTTGGTAGACTAATGAGAGTCACCTTTACAAGAGATATTTTAGAATGCTTGGGTAAAGATAAGACTGCATTGTTTTATTACTCAGGTGAGAATGTGGGCAGAAAATTGTGAAGGATTCATTTTGCCATTCTCTGCTTGGACCATAGCAAGGCTTGTGAACTACACTGATCACTATGGGAGGCACTAGCCACACATGCCTGAGAGCACTTGAAACATGGTGAGTTCAAATTCAAACATGCTCAGAGTATAAAAAATTACACACTGAAATTAGGATTAAAAATAAAATAAAGTATCATATTAATTTTTTATGTTCATTGATGATGTCGAAATGATGACATTTTATGGCTATAATAGGTTAGATAAAATACATTATAGAAATCAATTCAAAGTTTATTTTTACTTTTATAAATGTGGCTATTAGAAAATTTAAAGTTACTACTTGCCTCTCATATTGATTCTGGATAAAAGTTTTCTAAGTTATGTATCTTTTTTTTTTTTTTTTTTTTTTTTTTTTTTTTTTTTTTTTTTTTTTTTTTTTTTTTTTTTTTTTTTTTTTTTTTTTTTTTTTTTAAGATGGAGTCTCACTCTGTTGCCCAGGCTGGAGTGCAATGGCACTGTCTTGGCTCACTACAACCTCTGCCTCCTGGGTTCAAGAAATTCTCCTGTCTCAGCTTTCCGAGTAGCTGGGATTACAGGCGCCTGCCATCACACATGGATAATTGTTGTATTTTTTTTAGCAGAGATGGGGTTTTACCATGTTGGCCTGGCTAATCTCAAACATCTGACCTTAAGTGATCAGCCTACGTTGGCATACAAAAATGCTGGGGTTACAGGCATGAGCCACCAGGCCAGGCCAGAAATATATCCTGAAGTACTCGAGATGAAGGTCCTCAAGTTTTTAATTTTTTTTCAGCTATTTCAGAGGAAAAGAATGTATATGTATATTTAGAAAAATATAATTACACCACAATATTGCTAAATCTTAGTTCACCAGTTGGACATATTTTCAACACTAACTTTGGCATTTTTGAAAATAAAAATGTAGAAAACATTTTTAAATTCAAATTCAAAAATCAAAATAAGGAAAAGGAATGCAGGAAGAAAGGTAAAACCAACGACAAGCATTAGATAAGAAACTGTAAAATGTTAATGTGAAGCCCAGTGAGAGGAACAAGGTCCTGTGGCTTGAGAGAATTGTGGTCTCCCTCAGGTGTTATCACCTAACATTTTACCACAGAATCTCTACAGTACATTTATTAAAGGCATATAAAAGGAAGTTATGACACTTAAAATCCTGCATGTCATCTTTTGAAGATATTTACATGATAACTAAAGTGTTGGTTAATTAATATCAAATCCGTTTCCACAGTTCACATACCTAAAAGCTATCTCTTCTAGACATATATCCACTGAAACAAAAAGGTGCTTCTTTTGTTATTAATCATTTCCTCTTTTTTAACATTTATATTTCAAATATGATATTTGAGCATGTCTAGCTTTAAATGTTCATGCAAAATTTTCACATATTAACTTGTCAGAAAAAACAATAAGGTACAAAACAAAATTATCTCAAATGTCACTAAGAATCAGCTCTTAAAGATTCCATAGAAGATGTATAATAATTATTTTAAAACATTTCTTTTTTCTATTAGACAACATATACCATTTTATGTTCATTTGATAGATGTAGCAAATAGGGAATTTACTTAATTCCATTCATTATCTTATTATCTTCATTATTTCAGTCCCCCTTGCTTTTCACTTCCTTTAAAAAAATGTAGGAAGCACATGTATTTATTTCAAAAACAATATATAAAATATAAAGCATTGACAATAAATAATAAAATCTTGAAAAAGAAAATAATGTGGAAAGAATTCTTTATCATGGAAATATATTGCCTAATGGACAAATATAGAAGTAACAGAAGTATGAATTAGAAATTTTCAGCATACATCTCTATAAAATATGTAATAAAATCATTTCCTATCCTCTCCATACCAACTCTATCATCAATCCATAAGTAATTAGTCTTAACTGCTATTTTTATGTCCTTCGTGAGTTTATGTTTATGTAAGCCAGTAAGAATAAAGTATCTTCCCTCATTTTTACACAAAATATAATACCCTATTATATAGTTAAGCTGTCTCCTTATTAGTACATTGAAAGATTTATCTTTCTCCCCACTATTGTGTTAAATGAAAGTACTCTGTTTTTTAAATTGATCAAGTTGATTTTTTATAATTTGTCATTACAGTAGCTTCAAATAGTAAAATTTGTACACATCATATTTCTTCCATGTTTCTATGTATCTATAAAACAACCCCCCCCATGAAATTGCAGAATTAAATGTATCTGTAGTTTTAAATTTAATAGGTATTTCTAAGTCGTCTTATTTGGGAGTATAGCTATTTACCTTCTGATCAGCTATAGATTGTTCATTTCCAAACACCTCACCAACTGATTGTATTTCCAAACTTGGATTTTTGCCAAACTGAAAAATAAAGGTAGCATCTCAATATTACTTGAATTCATATTTCCCTTACACAGAATAAAGATAGGCATTTTTCATGATTTTCAGAACAAAGTGAACTTATTTGTTTGAAATATGCATTTTTCTACTATTCATTTTTTACCCATATTTCTATCTAAATTAAAAGTAGAACATGTAGTGTGGAGATTTGTCTATGTTTGTGGATGGCATTGTTAATAATTTTACCAGGTTCTTATTCACAGTCTTATTTTATTTATGTTCAAATTCAGCAATTTCTTCTTTTTAGTTACAGCAGCGTTAAATAATCTAGGTTTATAAAACATTTTTCTTTATGTTTTCTAATACTGTAATGCTTACAATGTTCATTTACATCACTCATCCATTTGTAATTTATCAATAAATATGAGGTGATACTTATTAATATTCATTTTATTATGTGTTTTTTTTGTTTTACAGAGAGCTATTCAGGATTACAAGTAGGATTTATTGGATGTTCCATCTTTTTTCTTCACTGATTTCACATGCTACTTTTATTAGTTAATTTGCATTTGGTCTATTTTGAACTTTATATTCTGTTTTTTAATGTGTGAAGCTATTCATGAACCATTAGCACGCTGATTGAACACTTAAGTATTGATAAAATGCTTTAATATCTGGTAGAAAACAATCCTCTATCATTTGCTTTTTTTGTTCAGAGATTTTTTTCCATGATTTACATTTTATTATTTTTACATCTAATATTAACTTCAAATAGTTCAGTGGTAGAAAAATCTGTTTGTATTCTTATAGGATATTAAATATTTAAATGAATTTACAGAGAAACTAAAACTGCACATTTTGCCTTCGATTAATTAAATGGTGTTTATCTGAATTTATTATTTTCTTTTCATTTGCTCAATATTTGTGTGTGACTGATGGGGTGTTCATTTTCTATATGTGTCTTTTTAAAAAGTTTACTTCCATAAGAATAAAATCATATAGAACTTATATTTATAGATAATTTTATTTCTAAATATATTACCTTTGGCTGTTGCTATAAGTGGTGTATTTTCATTTGCTCTGTTTTGAAACATATGTAGATTACATTTTCAGTATAAAAGTTATCTTATTTATACTAATTTTATAGTTATATCTATTTTTATTTTCCAGAGATATCATTTTTTTCCCAATGGGTCTTTTATTTGCTTTTATACATTTTTTATTTCTTTACTTCAAAATTATTTATCTTAATAATTTATTTGTCAATAAAAATTGGTGAATCTTATTAAGTTTCATTTTAGTGCCTTTGGAGATAATTGCAAATAACAGGCCTACAGCCCCTCCCTCTCTATTATGACCTCATAGAGGTATAAATTATTTCAGTCAAATACCTTCATAATGAAGCTAATGGCCACTACACTATGCTCCTGGTGAAAATGCTAATGCTATTTGCTAGCAAAAAGATTATGTACAATATTTTTAATAAAATTTTTTTGGTAGGGCACACCACATTTTTCTGGATTATTTACAATAACTAAATCTGGGATACATGAATTTATGGAGGCTTGTTGTTTTGAAAGTCATGTAAGCTGTTTAATTAATGAGATTATAAAAAGGAGAATTTCATAAATGAAAATGGCTCCTTTGTGTGATTAATGTTTCCACATATATTGCTCAATAAAATCTTGTCAGTTCAAGCTGAAATGAGAATACATGCTCCTAGAAAAAAAGGGACGTTTTATGGAACCCTGTCTGATAGTCTCATATTTCTCCAAAATGTTTATGTTTTAGCTCCTGAGCATAGCAGTTGCCTGAACACTTTGAAACACCAAATATTTTTGCATGATTTGTGTAGTCCATGTTCTCAAATCGACATTTTGTGTTATAACAGCATCTCTGAGATGATTGAACAATTTGTCTCCATGTAGCTAATGACACATTATATTAATAGATTTCCTCATATTAACCTATGCTTCTATTCCTGTAATAATTCATACTTACATAATGCATTATTTTTAATGTGCTATTAAATTTCTATACTGAAATTTATTTAGGAATTAAAAAATATTTATTAGTGACAGTCTGTGGTTTTCTATTTTGTATAATTTTTGTGAGGTATAAAATCAGTGATTTATGAAAATTTGCTGTCATAAATCATCTAGAAATGTTTCATCTTTTTATATTCTCTTAACAGTTTATATTTCATAAAATTCTTATTCCACGGATTTGGCTGGGCTAGGTGCTTTTTGAGGAGGATATGTCCTTTGGTAACAGACTCATTCTGCAAAAAAGTTTGTGTGCTTATCTCTTGTATATCTTATATGAAAACGTCTTGATAGCTATTTCCCTAGATATTTAAGTTTATTTGCATACAAAAATTAAAATTTTGAGGGTTCCTTGTTATTATTTTCTCAAAATCATTTGTGTTTTTGAGCTTGCTCCATATTTGTCTTCATTAGGGTGGCTAGTGAATATTATATCATTTTGTGTATACATATAAGTGTCTCATATGTGTGTGTATCTATAACTATATCTAATCTATATCTGCATAGATACTTACCTCTCTCCCAAAGATGAGTTTTTGTTTATATCTGTTATTTAAAATTTTTTCTTTAATTTATTTTATTTGCTTTTGTGTATATTTTTTATCTTATTGAGTTGGATAATTTTTTGTACTGTTTTTGGTCTTATTTTTTTTTTACGGATGTCATCACCGTTTACTAAGGTTTTCATATGTTTCCGGTATTATTTTTTTTCTTCTTGTGCACCTTCAAATTCAATCTTTACGTTAGTGATTATCTCCTTTATTGGATATTTCAAACATTTTACCTTTTTCTGTAATTATTGTCATTAGGACTCTCCTACAAATTTTATACTTCTGAATTTCGTTCTTTCTTTATCAAATGAAGACTTAATTGTATTTTGTTTTCCTTGGTTGTTTACTTGATTGTAAATGTTTGATTACTTTCACTTGCTGCTTGGCAACAATTTCTAGTCAATGCTCTCCATTTACTGGTGAAATCTGATGCTCATTTACATTCACACATTTTTTTTCTCATCACACTTTTGTTGATTATGTCCACGTTACTTTTATTTTCTTCTTCATGACTAAGTAAGAACAATTTTATGAAGTAGTAATGTTCAAGGGATTTCTCTGTCTGTATTGAGTGATGAGTCCACAGTGGCCTCATTACTTCTCCAATCTGCAGGTGGATTTTCATTCTCTGTGATTTCTTTAGGAAATTCTCCAATTTCCCTATCTGAATTAAATCTGGTTAAAAATTTCTTCCACCATCAGCCCTGCTCATTTTGGTTTCTGCATCCATTATTGCAAATGATAGGCATAGTCTGTACTATAGATGAGGTCCTTCCGTTCAGAAAGTATTCACCTCCTGGTGCTCTGTAAGAAGTGATATAGTTGATGTAAGTCATAATATATGACTTATGATCATTAAACTTTCTCACTTATTTCCCAGTTCTTTATTTTACTTCCTTCCTCAAGATTTGAGTCACATGTCACATTATTGGTATTTTTGTTTATTTTGGAATCTGATGATTTTATCTGTACCCCCCTTTTATTAGAAGTGATTTTTCAGGATTTCCCCCCCCTTTGGTTGTTGTTTTCCTTATGTTTATCACCTTTTTGTATTGTCTAGGAGAATAGGCGAAAGATGCTGAAAAAAGTAACCATGCTTTTACTAGAAAGTTTCTGAAATAATTGGAACACATACAAATATTTAAAAAGTAACTACACATATAACACTTTCCATCTGTTATAAACATGAAGGATGGGAAGAACATTGCTCAAAGCAGGAAAAACGTGTTATATTATATTGCTTAATTCTACAAGAAACTAATAATAAAATATTTTTTAAAAATAGTTCACACTTAATTTTAAAAATAAGATAAAATGAGTGAATATTTGTACTAGAGGTAACACATGTCACTCAGTTTTCATGTAACATGACTGTAAATTTTTAAAGGAAAATTTATGATTTAAAATTAAGGAATAAATTCTACTTTAGATCTGCATAAGGTGAAACTAAAGACCCATATGTTAGTTTTTCAAAAGTCATGTATTGTTCTTCTTTCAAAGTACTGCGAAAGAGAAAAAATGCATTGTTTGTTTGCATAATTTGTTTGTATATACATATATATGTATGTATAAACATATATATATACATACACACACACACATGTCATATTAGGTCCTTTTCTACTAAGCATGAGAAATATTGGCCTTTGACAAATTTCACTCTATTTAAAATTTGTTTTGACCTTCTGGTATTCTACTTCTTACCTCAGCTCTATGAGCTAATGAACACTCCCTGTGCCCTTGCAGCCAGATTTAGAATTATAAGTGGAACTATTTATTATTTATTTACTTATTTACATTTTCTGGCATGGATGGAATATGATCCCTGAGCCATTCTGCTCAATTTGTTTGTCTTATGGCACAGTGCATAAATCCTTGGGTGATAATGATACAGAATAAATACTCTGGGTAATATAAAGGACAACATATACTACAGTATACAAGACTGTATACCACCACGTGTCAAACTGAGTTTTTCTCTGTCCATGTTTCACATATGTTTTTTGTTAAGTCAAACATCTCATTTTTTTTCGTTTTATTTCAACAATTGCAAAATAAATGAAAGAGCTGAATGCAGTGTAGGAAAGCTGCAGATAATGAAATTTGGGTTGCACTCAATTGCAAGTGTACACCAAAATGTTATGGGGAAAATATGACTTATTATCATTAAATTTGGCTTAATACATTTGATAGTGTTATAAAATATTGTGATTTTTCTGAAAGACCCATTTCCTGAGCAATGCTAGATCTTTAAATAAGAGCCAGTCTTAAGGCTAAATTACAAAGGGCTGGAATAAAAAATATCTTTCTATTTTTTCACTGTCATTTACAATGACTGGCCATCAAAGGGTGATAATATTTGCTTTGGAAAAGATGGTATTTCATGATGACAAAAACAATAGCAATAGTGACAAATTTAAAACTAATAACTTCAGTGATAGGCAAATTGATAGACTGGTAAAAACTATGGTATCTTAGTAAAGCAAAAAATGCCAGATCTTGGGGAGCACAAGTAAGGTAGCTGTGTTCTCTAATGCTGCTATGTTTAGTGTGATTGCCTCATTGTGCTTTTATCTTCAGAGTAGAAAGTTAACAGACCATATATGAAAGAGTCATTGGTAAACAAATGGAAGAGAGAGAGAGAGAGAGAGAGAGAGAGAGAGAGAAAGAAGATGACTTGGTCTTTGGATTGTTTACCTTTTAGATGCCTAGAAAAATGTATAATCTACCGCACTCAAGGTGAATTTCCTGGAACTGGACACTTGGTATGCTCTTCAGATTTTAAGAGCCTGTCTGCTGTGAGAGACTTAGGGAAGAGAAGGTAAAGGAAGGCCTTTCAGCATCTCTTCTAATGGCAGCCCTCTTTTAAAAGAAGTGTGCCTAAAGTACCCTGTACACGGGAAGTTGCAAGAAATTCACAAGACAACCGAGTGAATAAACGAGTTTCTTCTCTTTGCTATATGCTTTTTGTGTTGGGGTGCTTGAGCAAGCCATTTCAGGGAGAAAAGAAACAAGTTTTCAACATAGTAGCAAGTTGCCAAATATTACAGTACAGAAGAAGGGCACACTCAAATATCTGAACAATAAAAATTTATCAATTATAATTTATAGTGCTAGTACTGGGACTTCAAAAATTTATAGTACACATCTGACCTTGTGCTATTTATCTAGTATGTGACACACGACTTATACACAAAAAGCCTATAAAAATCCAAAATAACCTACACCATCTGCCAAGCTGTCAGTTTCTGAAATCGAGGCATCTGATTTTTTTGTTGCTATGAGGTATGGGTATTTTACTGTTCTAGACTGCTCAATACAGGGAAATAAAAACAACCTCAGCAAAATCAAGATATTTCTTAGCAGCCGTGGCAGTGTGTGCATATGTGTGTGTGAGTGTGTGTGTTTGTTTTACCTAAAGTTTGGCCTTACTAGAACACAAATTAGTGTATTAGGGGAATTTTAAAGGATTGAGTTTGAGAAAGATTTTTCATGGTATGACAAGCAATATCCATTTAGTACTCTAGCAACAGATGATTAGTGAGTGAGGCCATGATAGAGGAGAAGGGTACCAATATTAGGAAGCACCACTTATATAAGAGGCTCCTATCAAAACTTATCCTTCATTCGCCTCTGGAGAGAGACATTATTAGCCTAGAATATAAGAAAATCAGCTCTGGGGAGGGAAGCATCTCTATCTTCAAGAATATTTGTTTATATGAAAATCTTTGAAAAAATAGTCTAGAACAAACTAAGTATTTATGTTTAGATGTACATAGATGTGAAAGATCTATGCAGAAAAGCCACTCAAAACAAGGTTCTTCTCTAATCTCTCCTATTCCCACTAATCGAGTTTACATGCTCTTTCTCTGTGCATTTCCCCACATCTGCCACCTCTGCAATATGGGGATTTCCTGACTCCCCATAAAGTCGACAGCAAATACCAAACACCTAGATAAACTTGAATTTCAGATAAACAACAACCTTTTTCTTTTTTTTTTTTTTAACATGTAGTCATGTTTTGTATACTATTTGGGACACACTAATGGTAAAACAAAATATCCTTTGTCCATCTAAAATTTAAATTAAACTAGTCTTTCTTTATCTTATTTGCTAAATCTGGCAATCTTAATGATTCTCCACAAGGCAAATAAATAATATATCTTAGTGCTCCTGATTTGAAAAGATTCTTGCAAGGTCCTGGGAGGCGTGTCTATTAACCTTATATCTGCAATTTGGGGTCACTAAGAGAAGTGATCCAAAGAGAACCTCCCAAATTGTCCGTTTCTTGGACACAGATGGAAAACCTGTGTCTTCCCTAAGCCCAGTATGTTTGGGTATACCTATAGTTACTAGAAAATATGCTCTGCAGTAGACAAAAGAGAGAATCATCTGGGTGTGATTTGCAGCGCATTACTTACAGATTTATTTATCATTGGACCTTTAGTACAGTTTCTTCAGGAAAAACAAGATGAGAGGCTTGATAATACCTACCTATTTGTATGGATTATTCTACTCTTTCAGAAATCAACTCAAAATATAATACATGCTATTTTATTCTTACCTGCAAAGTTGATTCCCTAACAAATGGGGTCTTTCCCTGCTCTGTGCCACAAAGCCAATATGTAACACCGAAAGTGGATGTCAAGCAGTGCAGGCTTTACTTGATGGCTGCAGAACTGAGAAGCAAGAACTTGGCTCACAAATAAACTTTTGACTAGTGAGGGTCGAGGGGGTTAACATATAGATTTCTCTGACAAAGAGGTTGGACATTTAAGGGAACGGGAGGAATATTCATGTCTTTTCTAGAAATGGAAGTCAGATTCTCAGAACCAGAGTGTCACCTCCATTTTTGTCCTCTAATGGCCTCTTCTAATCATTGTTATAGGGATTGTAAACTCATAGCACTGGTGGGAGTGCCATTTAGAATGGAAATGAGATTATAATGAAGTCTGCGGATTTTTTTTTAAGTTGTTCAGTCAGCCATCTTGCTTCTGACTAGTCTCAGCTGGTCTGGTTCCAAAGGGAAGTTTTATGTTGCCAGTGTCCTGTTTCTTAAAGAGAAGCAGAGCTAGAGCAGTGCAGAAATTCAGCAATGTCATGTAGGCATTACAGTGGGTTACAGTATTACCTTAATATTGCTTATTACAGAATGTAGAGATGCTGTGTATTAGCATGTTGATTATTTTTTTTCGCACTAGACTGTGAGTTTTGTAAACCTTATCTCCTTATTCACTGCTCTGTCTACATTACCTAGCATAGCACCTGAAATGTAGTAGGCTTTCAAATATTTGTTAAAAGACTAGATGAATTGAGATAGATTTATTGGCGTTATTTTGTGTTAGGCACCATGCTAGGATATGAAACTCAAATGTTAATAATATTATATTCACAATGTTTGAAATAAACTCAAGGAGATATTAACAGCAAATAGTATGGGATGATATTCATAATGAACACACAAACATTGGAACCACAAGTTTAAAGTGTCAGAAAAATAAGCAAGAATATCCTCAATTTTTATTTTATTTTTTTGTAAGGGAAGTTGCTTGAGTTTCCTCGTGTCTTGCCCTGTGTTTGTGCATCTCTAACTTTATGTTATCCATACACAACAAACATTTAACCCTAAGAGAACTTTTAAGTAGTTCTAATTACTTTCTGACCACCTAAGACTAACTTTTATCTTCATTAGAAATTCTTATAATCATAGATTCAGACTTCCCACATCTTCTGTCCAACTGCTATCTTAGATTAAACTGAGTAAAATTGTCTACCTAAGAGAAAAGATGTTCATTCAGACCTTAAAGCAAGAGTCTGTTAATTTACCCTTATCCTACTAATGAAGTCACCCTGCCAAAATTGATAATTTCCTTTACTTCACCCCTTGTAGCCCAAATCAAATACCCAGAAATCATATCTGAAAGCACCTTATAATAGCTAATGACTGAATGCAACAGTTTCTCTATGCATAAATACAAAGGACTTCTGTAAATAACACACTTAACAATGGAATAAAACACATACTCAAATAAAAAACAAATGTATCTATGGCATGTGTTAAACTCTGTACAACAATAGCCAGTCAATTATCAAGACAATTATTTTTAAATATTCATTCAATATATAATTTATTAATTTCTGGGGAAGGAACTATGACGATTATTTTAGAAAATATTCTAGGTATAGTACATATAAGAGAAATTACGAACACATTACTTTGATATGTGATTTACTGGTACATGCCATGAATCTAAGACACATGGTACTTGATCACTTATTTGCTATTTGCTACTGTTTTTAATGGGAAATCTTTAGCAATATTTTAGCATTTTCTCATCAGAATCTAAAAGAAATCAATGCATCTGGTAAAACTTAAAAATAGAAATAATCAGCCATTATTCATTCCAAGTGAAAGACAACTTACAACTCTTAGGATTTTGATAATGATTAACTTTTTAATATTATTATTATACTTT
Source organism: Plecturocebus donacophilus (assembly GCA_004027715.1). Taxonomy (NCBI): domain Eukaryota; kingdom Metazoa; phylum Chordata; class Mammalia; order Primates; family Pitheciidae; genus Plecturocebus; species Plecturocebus donacophilus. The sequence goes on along the minus strand of PVKP010000676.1, from coordinate 163,880 downwards.
AATTTCTGGGGTACATGTGCAGATCTTGCAGGATTGTTACATAGATATACACATGCCATGGTGGTTTGCTGCCTCCATCCCCCCATCACCTGCATTAGGTATTTCTCCCAAGGTATCCCTCCCCAATCTCCTCACCCCCTGCAATTCCTCCTCTAGTACCCAACCCTACAACAGACCCCAGTGTGTGATGTTCTCCTCCCTGTGTTCACGTGTTCTCATTGCTCAACACCCACCTATGAGTGAGAATATGCCGTGTTTGGTTTTCTGTTCTTGTGTCAGTTTGCTGAGAATGATGATTTCCAGATTCAGCCATGTCCCTGTAAAGGAGATAAACTCATCTATTTTTATGGCTGCATAATATTCCGTGGTGCATATGTGTCACATTTTCTTTGTCCAGTCTGTCATTGATGGGCATTTGGGTTGGTTTCAGGTCTTTGCTATTGTAAACAGTGCCGCAATGAGCATACGTGTGCGTGTGTCTTTATAATAGAACGATCTATAATTCTTTGGGTGTATACCCGGTAATGGAATTGCTGGGTCAAATGCTATACTTATTTCTAGATCCTTGAGGTATCGCCACACTGTCTCCCACAATGGTTGAACTAATTTACACTCCCAAGAGTGTAAAAGTGTCCCTATTTCTTCACATCCTCTCTAGAATAGGTTTTCTCCAGATTTTTTAATGATGGTCATTCTAACTGGTGTGAGATAGTATCTCAATGTGGTTTTGATTTGCATTTCTCTAACGACCAGAGATGATGAGCATTATTTTTCACACTTGTTGGCTGCATAAATATCTTCTTTTGAAAAATGTCTGTTCATGTCATAACTTTTAATGAAATGGGCAATGGTGTGTTACAGCTGGCTCAAATCTGTTCATGAGAACCACTTGGAGACTTACTTTTCATCTTCTTTTTCTTTTCTTTCTCTTTGTAACAGTCTTACTTTTTTGTAAAGGAATTCAATAATGTTAAGCTATTCCATTTACAATTGTCTAATTTATCCAACCATTGCTTCCACATTGAAAATGTCATGATGAATATTTATTGCAGTAATGTTGACTTCAGGACAATCATAGCATCCATATTGAATAAACATAATGCTTTGCCCTCTGATTTGATTACAAAATAATTCATATTACTCCACTGTGCCTTTAAAGCTTGGCATTGAAAATTTACTTTTTCTTCTTACCTCTTTTTGACATGTTGATCATGTACTGCTAAAAATATAATAGTAAAGTGTGTGATAATGACACCCTGGTGCTGGAAACTGTTCATTTTTAATTGTGTCATTGTAATTTACAGTGAGCTGAACAGTAGTGGGAATTGAGAAGAGCAACAGATGTTCTCTGTTGCAACAATTCAATACCAATATAGTGCCAAAGCAACCATAGAAGATATGTTAACCAATCAGTATATTGTGTTACCATAAAACTTTATTTACAGACATTGAAATTTGAATTATATATAATATTCACATGTAATCAAACATTATATTTCTTTGGAGGTTTTAAAATCATTTTGAAATGTAAAAACCATCCTTAGCATAGAAGCCATACAAATCAGGCTAAGAGTCAGATTTAGTTTGCTAACTCCTATGAAGATCCATCTTGTGTTGGATCTGAGAAATGTTCAATACTACATCAACTTTCAATTTAGTTAACGTTTTTTGCTCAAATTTCCCTGCTTTAATTTTCTTTGGAAATTTTAGGAGCTGATTCTATCTCACCATCATAATAGTACCTGTAGTGTAGTGGATAATATTTTTGTGTACTCCACTCAGAGAGTCAGAAGTCATGCCTTAAAAAGTTGGTTTCATTTTACATTAGAAGATCATTCCTTCTGTACCCATGGACGTTTTTCAAAAGCATTCTGACTGCACATTATGTTGGTAGAAGTGTGAAAAAATAGCTAAGAATTAACTGACATATCACTTTTCAGGGTTATGAACCTTTGTGATTAATTCTTTTGGGAAATTTCTGAGAGGGATGGCTGCTTGAAAATTCCAAATATATTATAAAATTATCTGCTTTCTCAATGTAAACAAGTCTCTGTTTCCTTAGGTGGTTTGTAAGAAAAAAAATGGTCAAATGTCCATTCTTTTCCCAGTATTCATAACCTTTACTGTGTAGCATAGACTATAGGCTCAATTATGTGATCTGCATGTGTCAATGGGGTGCTAGTAAGCATGATTCAAATGGAGGCTTAAAAACGCTTGTGCAATTGGACTTCTGTGCTTTTCTATAAACAAGAAAAAAAAATAATTCTGAGTTATCTGACTGGTCACAGGGGAAGAACAAGAGGTGAGTGTCAGAGCAGCTAAAATATGTCTCCAGCCAACAGACAAAATGGCTTTACCATGGCTAACTGAGGTGCTCAACATTAAAACAGAAGTTGGTGACCATATCTATGTGAGGGAACAGTCACGAAGTCTGTGTTCTCAGAAAGATAATGTAAAAGTGTCATAGGACCTCTCTTTCTACAATCAAGGCAGATTAGTTCTGTTAGTGTCAAGCTGAACTGTAGCTAGAACACTCCCACACACCCTCCACCTCTCCATTTGATAGAGACATCCAACAAAGACTTCTGGTGGCTTGGAAACCAGCCAATCAGACATCATCTGCCGTGGCCTGTGAGGGCTAAGCCATATCAGGGCTCAGCTGTATTGAGCAATCAGAACTTTTCTGCATTTATCAGTCAGAGCTATGTGCACTTCAGTATTTCACTTGCATAAATGAATCTTAACTGGGAACCTGGACAGGAACTTTTGCTATAAAACCCAAACCTAGTCTTTGTTCTCTGGAACACAATTTCTTTTTACATTAAAACTCATTTTGCAAATTATTAACTAGAATAATGTCTCTTTCCTCCAAATTCCTATTCAGAGAAATCATGTTTACAGAGCCAATATGCTTGTTTCCCTAGGTGATTCCATTTGATATCAGCCAAACATAGTTGAGATTAGCCAATTACCACTATCCTCAGTCATGAGATATAATAATAATTATTTCTCAAGTCATAAAATGTAATATAATTTTTAATATTAAATTGCAATTGCTAGCCAATAAAACATAACTGCAAATGCCTATTGAGTACTTACTTTATGCCTGAAATTGTGTTTTACTTCATATAACCTTTAAATGACTTTATGAGTTTCAGTGCTATTATTCTTATCTTAGAGATGAAAATGTGTTATGAAATACACAAGAAAACTCTTGTGGAGCTAGAATTTGAACCCAGATTGTCTGACTCTAGAACCTAGATTTTTACACATTATCATTTTCTATCCTTAGAAATTGGCTGAACTATACTTATTTGCCCTCAAAACTAAGATTCAAGATCTTCAAGATTTTATCACTAATAACTTGGCAGATAGCAAACTGTCTACATCTTTGATAGAGTGTTTTTGCTTTAAAAATAAACAGATTAATTTTTTTTTCATTGATGATCACAAAATTGCCAATGGCATGTTGGGCTAATGAACGCATTTAATGCACTACTTGAGATTCTCAAGCAAATCAGTCTAATATTCATTTATACTAAGTTATGCCCTAAGGGGACCTGTAACTTACCATGTTTATGTGATGCATACACATTGCAGAAAAGATTCTGTGCTTGGTATGGGTATAGTAGATTTTAGATAACACTAATTAACCTCTTCAACACCACTTCTAGCTCCGTATGATTAATGATATATTTGTGATTTCTTTGAGGGCTGGTCATAGTCTACTGGGATAAAGTTTCAATTATTCCTCTAGTATAAATAATATATTGCTCCCACCTACTGCAACAGACAAAAGCTATTGCTAATTATTTTGAGACACTGGCCAATTTATCTCAATTTTCTTTGAATCCTTTACTGTCTTGAGTATGTTAATCATGAGCTGTAACTATTACTTTTAATAGCAAAAATAATAATATTGAGCATTAACATTTTATGTTTGGTCTATATCATTATCATAGCTAGAGTGTCTTTCTCTTCTATGTCCACCTGTCAAAAATTCTCCAGTTTTCAAGACCCAGTGTGAATGTGTCAGTCTTGTTGAAACTTCTTCTAATTTCTCATTCTAGAAGTTATCTCTTATTCCTTCAAATACTTGTAGAAAGTTTCTAAGGTTTATCTGATAGTGCTAATCATATTATAGCTCATATTTCTAAATTTACTTTATTTCTAACGATTTGAAATCTACAGAAAATTGGAAGAATAATATAATCAATACCTTTATACACTTCACCTAGATTCATTAATTGTTAGTAAATTCTCTGCTTCTATAAACATTTTCTATTACATTGTTCTGGGTACCTAAAAGGAAATAAAAATTGTCATGCCATTTTTCCCATAAATAATTCTGCGTGCATTGATGGAAACTAGATTATTCTCCTATATAATCACAATATCATTATCATACCTCCAACATTTAGCATTGGTACAATAATATTATCTATAATAAGGTCTTTATTTATATTTGTCTATTTGTACCAATAGTGTCATTTATATCTGCATATGCTGCCATTAGGATAAAATTAAGGTTTGTACAGTGAATTTATTGTTATATTTCTTTGATTTCGTTTTTCTACAAATGTGCCCTCAGATTTTTTGCCTTATCTAAGATACACATACATAATATGTGCATGTATATGTGTATAACTTTCTATATATATTATATTCATATATATGTTCATGTATATATGAATCTAGGTTTGTTATTTTACTTATTATAAGATTCAAATCAGACATAGACATTTAGTAATAAAACTTCTATCTTTTATTACACTAGAAAACATACAATCTTAGGATTTTCATCATCATTTAGCAAATTCTGATCATTTGTCTAAATGCTATTTTCCAAGGCTGTCAAGTATATATTACTTCTTTCACTTAAGAAATTTGTGAGGTGGTATTTTGAAATTATGTACTATGCTATACCCTAATATCTTTCACCCAATTATTTTGTGTACATTGATGATCATGCTTGAATCAATAATACTCTTGAAAATAAAGCAACTTTTTTTGTCCACCTTACATATTATAGATAGTGGTCAAAATGTGGTCGCAGGAGCATCAGTATCAACATTGCCAGGAAACATAAAAAATTCAGATTCTCCTGTCACCTCAGACCTACTCAGAGACTCTGCGGGGTGGAGACCAGATGTATGTGCTTTAACAAGTTAAGTGTTTCTAGTGTTTCTGATGTGCAATAACCTTTGGTAAATAACACTCTAAATCTAATTCTGTGCTAGAAGTTGTCATGGCTACCACTGTGTATAGGTATATCCTGATAACTACTTAGATCAGCAGCACCTAAAACTTTCAACTTTCTGCCTAGGACCTTTCTTCCTCTATGTGGAATGCTTGTTCTCCCATCCACAAACCTGGAAGTGCCAGGAAGTTAATAACTGATGGGACAGCCTTTGAACATTGAGGAACAGTAAGCAGCAGATAACCATTCCCCTCTTTAGTACTTCAGTGGTAAAATTCACTAGTGCATTTTGCATAATTCTTCAGATAGTCATTACAAAATTGAGCCTCTATTGATGACTGTGTATCAGTTTAGTAATGTACTCTTGCATTAGTTTTCTCTTTTGTTTATACTTTTTCCAGATTCTTTTTTCTCTTTCCAATATAATTCACTTTCATGATTGCTATCGTTTCTAGCTCCATTTTTTTGTGCACAAAATTTAAGAGATTTAGAATAAGAAGAGGCACTGAAAATCCCATCCTGTCTTGGTATCCTTCACCTGTCAGAAAGTGATAGAAAGGCTCAGACTACTAGTGGTAATTAGGGAGATGATCACCCTGGAATGCATTAGGATCACAATTATTACTATTTTACCTGGAAGTGATTTAGTCTTAGAGCCATCCATAACTTGAAGTACAGGTTATGTGGTGTTGGAACATTTGAAAGGAATAGGGGCAATGGTAATTATACTGTTGGGAATTTACATTTTTGGTTGTTGTTAATAGCTTAAAAACCTTGAAAGAAGAAAAGGACCCATTTAGATTATACAACTTAAAATTCAGGGCATACTGTAAAAGTCAAAAGGCCTCCACAGCAATGTTTAAAGACATTATATTCTACAGAGTTAACTAGGCTGAAAATTAAGCCCAGGAATTAATTGTAAGGGTAGTGAAGTTACAGAGGCTACTGCATGCATAGCATTTATGAACCTCTGTGTTAATTCAGGTTCCTGATAGTAAAAGGTTAGGACTCAGACCTGTCTAGGAAGAGGATATTAGAATTATAACCCTGAGATTCAGAATTGATGTTCTGCCCGGAATCTGAGCTAATACAGATTTCACCCCTTGGAGAGAGTAGATGCCACTCCCCTCACATGCACTTCGCTGTCTAGAGGTGCTTAAAGGGCTCACAGGTTGATGATTCCCTTTCTCCACATTCTCCTCTGTGTCTATTCATTGCCTCCAGACCTCTAACTAGGATCACATTATGACACAGCCCAAGGAATAATGCCATTCCATGTGTGGGAGAAGATAGAATGTATATCCAGGGAATTATAAGACTTGCCCAATATGTCACTGGCAGCACCAGAAATGGGAGTTGATCCTGAAAGTATGAGACAAGAAAATGTAGTATATAAAGCTAGGTAGAGAATAGATTATTGACTGTTTATGATTCAAGATTTTATGTACTGGCATAGACTAGGAGCTGGTCTTAATATGAGAATGTCCAGTTAAAGCTATCATGTGATGATGGTTTGTGGTAAATAAAATAGTTACCAGAACTTTCTTCACAGTATATTATGGAAGGAATAGAATGACTTGACTTGTATTACAAGAAAATGTCTAGAGTGGTAGAATGAAGAGTTGATATCTTTTGAAATAGTAGAAAATTAAAATTACTCATCAAATTTTCAGACATGAGTGAGTTTTTAGAACAACAGTTCATTGATTAATGTGAAGATAAGTCTCTTTGAACAATGATTGCAGAATGGCAACATAAGCATATAATAAATATCTTCTTAATATTTTGTAAAGAAATCTGTGGCCAATTAACAAATTTTACTGTGGGGAAAGGAACATATTGGGACATATCTCAGGCATATGCTATCTCTAAGGGTATATAAGACTACCATAGTTTGCATCTTAGAGGGGCAGAGGAAAGAGCCTAAATGTTAAATACGGTTCTGTCTCAATTTATCTCATAGCCAGCCCACAGTATTCACTGACTTACTGTATGCACACTCCTCTAAGTGTGTGATTAGTATGCATACCAATAGGAATTGAAATAACTCATTAAAAAACCCATTACGTTAAGGATTAGGAGAAACTCTTGAGTCTTGCCACTTCTCCATCCAAGATGGTAAGTCAGAAGAAATATGTCATCTTGGGAGATGACATCAAAGACTTAAAATATATGGAAGTGGTGGTCCTGTCTTAACCCCATTTAACTGGTTTCTCTGGTGGCTGATTAAAGAAAAGAAAAAAAGAAAAACTGAATACAAGTCAAAGAATGCTAAAGATTGCTGGCAAGCACCAGAAGCCAGAAGACGCAAGGAAGGATCCTTCCCCAGAGCCATGCATTAGAAAGAGCCCGCCTCTGCTGACACTTTGATTTCAGACTTTTAGTCTCCAGAACATTGAAGTAATAAATTCTGTTGTTTTAAGCCACTAAGTTTTTTGCTAGCTACTATTTTTTTTTTAATGGTAGCCTTAGGGAACTACAACCCTAATATATTCTATAATAGACTATTGTACAATACTTGTAATATAAAATAATTTACATGTCTTTATGTTTTTAAACTGTTTAATGTGTAAGTTTGTAGACATTTTCTAACTGTTTAATTGATTGTTCAAATATACATCATTCATTAGTGAAAAACAGAACCAGAACAGGGATTTTTAGTTTTTTCCTCTATAGTACCATTGGTAATATAATCTACACTTTCACTGCAGGTTCAGAAAATGTAATAATTAAATTGAGGAATGAACTGATGAAATTAAAAGCTAGACTTCCTGATATTGTTTGGCTGTGTCCCCACCCAAACCTCATCTTGAATTGTAGCCCCCACAATCCCCATGCATTGTGGGAGGGACCTGGAGAGAGGTGATTGAGTCACGGGTGCAGTTACCCCCACACTGCTGCAGTGACAGTGAGTGAGTTCTCATGAGATCTGGTGGTTTTATAAGCATCTGGCATTTCCACTGCTGACATTTCTCTCTGCTGCCCTGTGAAGGACATGTTTGCTTCACCCTCCACCATGACTCTGAATTCCCTGAGGCCTCTTCAGCCATGTGGAACTGTAAGTCAATCAAACCCCTTTTCTTTATAAATTACCCAGCCTTGGGTATTTCTTCATAGCAGCAAGAGAACAGATTAATACATTTCCTATGTAATATTTATGGAGTGAAGCAAATAATGACAGGCTAATTGATGTTACAAACAACACAAATTTCATAGGATTTTTTAATATACATTGAAAGTTTATAATAATTAACAACTTTTAATGAAGTATCATATATGCAGGTTGTTTCTGTCATTGTTCTGGTTGTTTAGGGCTTTTGTTTGCTTGATTTTAGTCCAACTATAGTTAACCCACAGACCCTTTATTTGCTGATGACTTGTAAATTCCATTGTTTTAATCTTATAATACACGTACAATTATGTTAATCAAAATGAGTCAGTTGATTTACATGTGTATTTCTTGCTAACATAGTATATTAGGCATGGAATTTGAAGTGGCAAATGGTAACTTTCATTTTTTGATATCAGATGTCACCCCAATTTTTGATAATTAATCAAATTTGTTCTAGCCATTAAAAAAATAAATTGAATTTGTACCATTTTTCTACCCCACGTATGTTTGTTCCCACTAGACTGTATTGATTGTATAAATTTTGAGGGTATTTAAAAGTATTCTTTTGTCTAAAATTTTCTACTATATATCCAACTTTTAAATTTTATTTTTAATTTTGGTAACAAACAAGTAGTGTTAAATTTACCATCTGAAACATCTTTACATTTCCAGTTCAATACTCTTTGGTATATTTATATTGCTGTTCAGCAGATTTCCAGCACTTATTTTCCATTTTACAAAGCTAAAACTCTGTTATACCCATTAAACACTCACTTGCCTACTCTCTTCCCCTTTCTCTAGCTGTTGGCTTCTACCTTTCTATTTTTTATTTTCATGATTTTGTCTACCTAGATACCATAGATGAGTGAAATCATATAGTATGTATCCATCTGTGATAGTCTTATTTTAATTAGCCTAATATCATGGACATTTAACCATGTTGTAGCATGTAGCAGGGCTTCCTTCCTTTTAATGGGTGCATAATATCACAGGGCATGTAAATATGTTTTATTTATTTTTAGATCTAATTTTTATTAAAGAGTTATTTTAATTAAATATTATGCTGTTGTTTTAAAATCCAGGAATCTCATTTAGGGATTCTGATGGATGTTTTAGCTAAATTTCTTCCAGACTCACTATACTGATTTACACAATTTTATTATAATTTTTAAAAAATTCTCCTTAACTATCAATTTCAATTCTTAGCTTAGATATGAGTGCAGTATAAGATTGCCAGGTCCTAAACTGTCCTCCAATCCCTCTAAAATATAAAGGAACAGTAAAGCAGCAAAAGTGTCTAAAGTTAGAAAATAAAACTACTCAAGTCAGTGCTAATCTTAAAGTTGGCAGATAAAACCCTGCATTTGCAGCAGGTAGGTGCTGGACCATCCAAGTATTAAACACACATTGAGTCGGGCAGGAGTTGTATGGGGAGAGGGTGTTCGCAAAGAAGGGTTTAAAATACTCTAAAATGCATTTATTCAAGCAGTCTTTTTTAGCTTCTTTACCTCAAACCTCAATCCTCATCTGTAAAGTGGTGTATCTGTTCTGCTGTATTTATTTGGTTCTATCACATTGAGTCATCTTTGTTAAAATACTCAAACCTTTTCTCCTAATTGCTACTTTCCTCGTAAGTGAATAAACATCTTATTGTCTACCCCTCAGATCATACAGTTCAATTTTCCTTCTTTCAAATACTCCCCCTCTCTCTCTGAGAGAGATATATACACATACACATATATACACACACATATGTGTATATTAATTAATCACAACTTTATTTTCAATTCTTACATGGATTTAGTAATGGTGAGCAACAGTAAGACTTAGATGACAAACAACAAGCTTAAGATTTAAAGTATAATCCAAAAACAAGAGCAACATTTTGCTGTCCTTTTTTTTTTTTTGAGGAATTTTTCTAATATATCTTTCGACTGAGAAACGTAATAAATTTTCTGGTTTTGTGGTACCAGTTGAGGAACTGGGCTTTCTACCTCTTCAAAATCAGCTCTTGATTTACTGGTGATATAACATATTATTGAGCCTCAATTCCTCTCTTTGTGTAAAAGACAGGATGGTGTGTGTGTGTGTGTGTGTGTGTGTGTGTGTGTGTGTGTAATAGTGTTGTATGAATTATATAAGATAATGTTAGGAACTTAAAAACAGTACCTGTCACAAACTAACCCCCACCCAAATACGAACTACTCATTATTATTGTTGCAGTAATACATTTTTTCTTAATCATTTAAATAATGTAATTTGTCTGTAAATGCAAATGTGCAAGCTGAATATTTGAAACAACATTTTCTATTCTTGCTTATGGAATGGTTTTCCACTCCGAATACACAATATAAAAGACATATTGTATTGTAAACTTCTGTATAGTTATATGGTTTTATTGTATTATTATCATTATCGTACAAGGATATAGACACAATATCTTATAAATTTCTTAGGGAGTGCATTTTTTTTTTACTTTTTTTCCTTCAAAGTTGCCTTTAGTATTCTTTTGAGAGTGATCTTTTCTTATGAAAGTCTTCAGGAGCAAAGAAGAAAGCAGTGTAATTTGTTCTTGATCCCCTGGGCTCTAAGAAAATTCTCCAAGGAATGTGGAGATAAAAATTGAAATTATCTCAGATTCTACTGCACCCTTGTTTTACTTCTACTATAAAATACTTATAAGCATATTCTAAAGTCTAGCTGATATATGAACAGTGAGTGATAATTCAAGCTTTTGATATTTTCATGTGAAATAGATATGAGATATATGTTTTGGGCAGCAGTAATATATATGTCTTAACATTAATTCGTGTTTTCTGACATCCTGAGCAAGGGTTAAAAAATATTGTGGACACATCAATGTTGTATAAATTATCACTGGATTACTCTTGGTAACTTAATGACATTAGTTGTAATTTAAAATTTTTGCTGAATGATAAACATTTAATTATCAATTAAACTTTTTCTGCTAACAATCTGAGTGCTAATACCGAAAAACAGCACAATTCTCAAGATCCCTATTTTCTTATAGAAAAAGCAAGAGCAATAAAATATATACTTTCTTAGCTTTATACCTTATGTATTTTTTTTCCAAAACCAAAATAAACAATTAAGGCAGAAATATGCCTTTCTTTGTTTTTTTTATTTTAAAATACTAACTTTCTCTTACGTTTTATGAGATATTTTATTAATAATTTAAAAACATGCAATGATTTCAGTTATTGTTTCATGTTTTTCTTAGCATTATGAAAATGCCTCTATCTGCTCTGCGTCCTCACGCTCACATCCATTTATTTGCAAGCATCATCAGCAATAAGCCACTATGCCAAGATATGCCAGTGCTGTTCTTAAAAGGGCGAGAGGAGCAAAATGTACCCACTGTGCTAAGATGATTTTCTATTAAGGATCTGCTTTTGTAGCTAAGCTGTGTCCTCTTCCCTGTTCTATACCATCTTTTTGTTTCATGTGAAACTTGTAGTTTGCTTACCAGTGAGATCTGCTCTACCTTTGTTGAGTAGCCTGTCTGTGATTGGGGGAGAGGAAAAGATGACATATACTTTGCTCATCTAATCTTACTTGGTTCTCTAATTATTTCTATTTTGCAAAAGGTCAATGCTTATTTGGCTTGTGCTTCTCACTTCCCTGGCATCTAATGAAAATAGTTGCAGGTTCTGGCAGCTGATAAACACAGGCTCCAATCCCAGTTCTGCTACTTACAAGCTGTGTGCCATTTGGCAAGTCCCTTAAAATATCCGGCCCTTAATTTACTCCTTTATTAAGTAATTATAGCAATTCCAAAATACCCAGAATTGCTGTGAGGATTTTATTACATACTAAACATGAAATCCTGCATACCTGGTGGGTAGTTAACAAATACTAAGACACAAAAGAGGAAGGTACCTTTTTTCCTAGTCCCACATTTTTGGCAAATTCTCTTAGTCACTACAATCCTCCAAGTTGCAGGCCATTAAACTTTTGTTAGATGTTTGTCTATATAAAATTTAAAAGACGTATGTATACCAGACCAATAACTCTGTGATGAATCAATTGTGGAGCTGGTAATCAATTTTGAATTGATCTGTCTGTGTAAGCCTAGTTACTTTAAATCTAAGCAAATATGAATTTAGTTGTACACAAATCTTACCACCATACCATGATGCCACAAAACACAGGAATAAAATATTGACGTTAATCATATTGTGTAAAACAATTCTGATGATCCCAACTACAACTTAAAATTTCCAGCTAAAATAGATTTCTCAGCAGCCTTTATTCCCTCGTTTAGTGCCACCACTCCACTACTATATGCTGGACTCATAGGCTTATGAAAGCCAGTTGACCAGTTTCACTTCCACTGCTTCACACCATACACACAGACACGCACACATGCTCACACACATGCACACCCACACTGTCCTAACATTTGAGTTCTTAGTAATGGATCCTATCAACTAGCTCATTAAAGGCAATCACAAAGAGCAACAAGAGCAGTACCTTGTGTTACACATTGTGACTCAATGACTTCATGCACATGGAGGTTGACTACTGGGTGGTTGTTTAGCATGCTAACTCTTCCAACTACCATGTCTGTTGATGTAAACATGGCTTTCTAACCTTTTAAAACCAATTCTCAACCTATAAAATTCTCAGAATATTACTCTTTTTTTCATCTCCCAAAATTAAATTGACAAGTTCTTATTCAAATTATTGTTTAGCATCTGCTGCATTTCAGATGGGGTTGATGTGTTCTGTGTGGAAGTGCATGTCATAGTTACATCATTTAATCAATATTAATCAAGCAAATAAAGACTAAGAAAAGAAATTATAGGACATCCTATGCCAAAGAAGTAATGCAATTTTAAAATATTAAACTAGGCTGACATCTGGAGCTGTCTGTTGTTTAATCGTTTACCTCAGCAAAATAGTTCAGATTTGTATATATGGTTCAGATATACATATCCTATGAGACGTTATCACTTATCAGATTTGAAAGCTGCATAACAGCCTACGAGGAAAATAACTGTAAAGAAAAATAGATTTGTAGAGACTTGGAACCTTCAGGGTATGACAAATCTGTCTATAGAGAATTTGTAAACAGTGTATAAGGACATTTCCAAATATAGATAAACTATAGAAATATACTCAATACAAAAATGAGAGTTATATTTATTTTTCAGAAATAACATTCTGGATTTCCTAAAATTGAAATAAAAAGGAAATATAAAATGAAGATAGTAAGGTTTTAACATTTATTTTGGGAAATTCCAGTATTTAAATAAATATAAAAATGATATCACAAATAACATTCTCACCACTATATGACTAGAAGAAAAAAATGAATTAATTGCAAAGTGCAAAAGACAATAATTACCAAATATCATCTACTCAGTTTAAGTATTTTGAATGTCACTGTATTAGATACTACTGAATGGTTATTTCAAAAATACAGCTCTCTCATCTCTTTCTTATCTCCACTATGAGTAATGGGAAAGCTAAGTATACACATTGCCGATCACCATTTTTAGCTAGAAATTGCCATATAACATAACTACTGCTATGTTATAACAATAGCTTTCAAGTAAAAGAAAGATTCTTCCTGTCTTAAATGAGGACAGAAGACCTGTAAAAATATTTTTGTGACCATGAAAAAAGCTGAGAGAATCACCTGAAATCTTCAGTTTTTGAACTAACATTAATTGCAACGTCACTTCAGTTTTCCTATTATATGAGAGTAATAATCCTCTATTTTTTTAAAAAAAAGTGTTAGTCTTGTTTTCTGTTATTTGCTTCTCAAATATCTCTGATTTCTGAGTCTCTCTCTCTATATATGTATATATGCACACACGTGTGTATAAATATATATATATGTATTCATTGTGATAAATACGTATTACAAATTTTGAACACCTTATTTTTGCAATGAACATAACTTGCAACCCCATCCTACTTGAAGTGTCCAGTTAGTGAAAGAAAATATTTTCAAAATTCTCCAAGGAACCTCAGTGATCCCTACAAAACAGATCATTGCAGATATGCAGAAAGAATAGGTAGACTATACTAGGTTATCTCCATTTCAACTAGAATGGTTCTGTTTTGTAGGCTTCCATGTTAGTATTCATTCAGGAATAAAAAATAATGACATGATATGGCTAAAATATTTCTGAAAACCACTGGTGGAAGAAAAATAAATATTAGATTATGCATTGAAAATCCAGAATTTCTGCCCCACATCCATTTTGTGATTTCTTAGCCAAACTGCCTCTAATGTAGCAACTTTTAAATCTTTAAATGCATAGATATACTCTACATACATTTATATGCATGTTTACATATACATTTAAATACAATAATTTGCTGAATCTCACAGAAAGTTTTATGACAAAGACTCACAAACTTTTAAGCTCTGTTTTTATAAATGTTTATGTGGAAGTGGTGTGCATACATATAAAGGTTTAAAATGGTCAATTGCCTACTATTTCTAATAATGTGATCATTTAAGTAGAATTGCAGAAAAACCAAAATGTCAACAGATGAATCTTTGCACCTATCTCACATATAAAAAAAAAAATGCAATATAGAGGTTGAATCTCCATCTGAAATGGAGAATACTATAGTGAGAGAATTTGGTAAAATACTATTTTCTGTATTTTTTTTTATAATTGTTATAGACTTTTTTCTTCATATAATACTGGTTTCCTTAGATAACTTCTATAAAATATATGTAAGAGTAGAAAAAATTAAAAAGGCTTCATGAATGTATGTAAAAATAATAAAAAGCCATTCATTTGAATACTAAAAATATCCAATTTTCTCTTATACACTTTACATGAACCTTAAAAGGGTGTGAAACTCAAAACAATCTCTCTCATGTAATTAGTTTAAAAAGTCTTCTTTAAATTACTTCATGTCAATTTTAAACTAAAATTAGTTTGAAAACTGTAGGAAGATATAAAATTACCATAGTAACTCTAAATTGAAAAATGAGATCTTTAGCAAAGAAGAATTTTATTTCTCCAGAAAAAAAAGAATATGTTTTCTCAACGTTGAGTAATACTTACATGATTATCACAAATTCTCATATCACACTATGAAATGGGTTAAAGTAGCAACATCAAATATTTGTTCATTCAATGCCAAGATCTCCAATATTGGGGGTGGTATGAACTTTTGGCAAAAATAACTCACATTGGAATCACAATGGGAAGAATAGTTTTATCTTTGAAATGATTCCTGTAATGTGCATCTCACTATATGGGAAAACACCAAACTTGGAGCTTGAAAGGAAAATGAAAAGGATTAGGTGTAACTCATCTAAAATTCCTCTATGCATTTTTGTTTCTTCTTCCAGTGCTTGTGCTGATCCTGATAATGACTCTACTCCCTTACAATTTAATTACAGTTTGTGTTTTTGTAAATCATTTATTTATTTATTTATTATTCTTTAGTCTCCTCCCTGATACTTATGGACTGTCATAAGCTATGTTCTTCTCTGATAGACTTTTATTTCTTTTTAACACAATTCTATTCATATGTGTCCTGTGTTCTTCTTTTTCTTTTTTCCTCTCTTCCTATCTTCCTCTGCTTTTATCTCCTCCTCTTCCTCTTTCTTATTTTTCCTTAATAGTGTATGGCAATGGAATTGTCTCATTAGTTAAATTCATTATAATTATAGTTCATCTGCTACTACTAATGATGCCTTTCCTTTGCAATAGCCACAACAGTCAGCTTTTCTTTATTACGAAATTACACATCTTTGAAGTTTCTTTTGATCTTTCCTTTTAATTCTGGCATCTTCTCCTAACAGGGATACATTTGTCTAATCAGCAAAGTTAATCAAGTATTACAGTGATCTCTGGTCCTGGTGACAATAAACTATTATTTTGTTGGCACTTTTAGGTCTTTTCAAACTGTTCAAATGCTATTCAATTACAACTCTCTGAATATCTAGAAGTTATGTACCTGGCAACATCATAGTTTTTGAAGGCAACATTTAATCACTTTATTAGAAATAAACAAATTATTCTTAGTATACATAATGCTTATTTTGTTTTTGGCATCTGCAAAATTCTTTATGACAATTATCTCATTCTCTTCTCAAAACAATATTTTGTTTAAATAAGTCATCTCTAAGGAGTTTTATCAAAGACTATTATTATTTTAGGAAAGCAAATCTGTGTAACTCTACATTCCCCAGTGTTTCTAACCATTATTTCTTTCTCTATTGCCCTACAGGCAACCAATAATCCACTGGCAGTCCTAGGCATGAAGTCTTCATGTTCTTTAAGTGAGCAGTAGGGACCCATTACATCTTCTAAGTAGTGTCATAACTGGAAGATTTCTATAAAATATTTCTCTTCATATATTTTTCTAAAAAGCTTATGTGTTTTTGCTTATAAAAATGATCTAATATCATTTTTAAGAGTAGATTTACTATAGCATATTGGATATACTTTGTGTAGTTGTTAGAATAAATGAAAAATAATTTTATCATATCATTTGATCACTAATCTTGTATTTAATGTGATCAAAATTTTACATAAACAAAATTACCTTTTTTATCCTCTTTGTATTCACTCCCAATTTGCATGACTTTATCTTTATTTTAATTTTTTAATAGTTGTATTCTGTTCCATAACCATAAATCCATAATGCTTTGAGTATAAATTAATGTTAAATATTAAAACAAAATGAGAATAAAGCTTTTATTGTAATTTTGAAAATATGTTAAGAGCTCAATATAAAGGTGTTATGTTTATTTGATTTACTGAAAAATATTGTTCGTAGGATACAGAATTTCTAATAAATTATAAGAAGCAGGTTAAAATTTCATATTTTTCTAAATTTTCTGAATATTTTTATTTACTTAATTTCAGGCAGAAGCATCAAGTCTGTTTTCCATTATTTTCCCACTTTGTGTACTGAATAACACCCACTCAATTTACTTTTAGATATTTTGAAACTGTTTGATGACCTTTGGAACAAATGATTTCTAAGTCAACTGCTCATCAATTATTTTGGCGAGTATGGCCTCACAACTTTTTGTGTACCACATATTTCTAACTGTTAATTACTACTTCATATTCCTGGTTGAGTCACCTTCTCAAAATGTTGAGTAGGAAGAGAAAATCTGAGTCTTTGCAAGTCTCAAAATGGCTTTACTTTGTTTTTATGCTTGATTGATAATAGGTTTGGAAAAGTTCAAGGCTCATAACAGGTTTTCCTAAAAAAATGTAAATAACTTTCACGTCTATGGTAGTTCATAAGAAATATGCTTAATGGAATAATTTTCCATTCAAAATTAAATTCTAAGCAAATGTGGATGAGAGGACAGGGGCTCTCAAATAGCTCTACTCATAGAGTTGAGGCTCTATTAAAGGTGTGTTATGCCAAAAAACTGTGTCCTGCTTCCTGAACCATTTTCTAGCTCACTCATAAGGTAAAGTTTCCACATCAGTAGAAGGAAGGTAAGGAGACTCATAACTACCGCTTTGACCCAACAACATAGTCATAAGGCATAATTATCATTCTGACAAAAGTGGGTCACTGTTTATGTTCCTAGCCTTTGTGCAATGACTTAGAGGATTTTTCCTAGATAGAGAAGCAGACATAAAGAATGAGGACTCTAAGACGGTCTTCAAAGAAACTGTATTTGGAACAGACCATGGGAAAGGTCAAGACAAAGGGTACGTTACAAAAGAAGGTGATTTACAGAGTAACAAGAAGAGGCTGATAGCCTTGTGTAAGCAATAAGCTAAGCCATAGGGCAGCTAGTTTACCAAAGACAACTCAGGAAAAGCTAAAAATAACATTATAGAGCAGAACAAAGCCCAGTTCTTGACCTCAAAACTGTCTCTGAACATGAACCAGCATTTAATTGTGGAGCAATTTAATTGAGTAAAATGTAGAAAAATGTATGTCCCAGAGCACTATCAATAAAATAATAAAGCAATGAGCTGGAAGTGGTGGTGGAGACTAACTCTTTGGTATGATACCAATGAAGGTAGATAGCTTATCAGAGAAATCACAGAAAAGACAACCATATAGATTCCCGCTAAAACCACTGTCCTTTTGGAGTGATTGTATATATAGGTAAAACAGTGTTCACTAAAACACAATATCCGAGGCTTCACTTTCAGAGAAAAAGACTTAACTAAATTTTTTCAGTTAAGTCACTAAAGAAATAAGCAAACAGCAAAAGTTCTGGTGCAATAGATGTCAGGAATTGTTGTAATACAGTATTTAAAATGTAGCTTCAATAAGAAATATAAGACATACAAAGAAAAAGAAAAATGACCCATACAATAAAAAAGGCAGAGAAGAGAAATAACTCATGGAAGAGTCCAGATGTAGAGTTTAATACATAAGGTCTTTCATTTAGCAAGAAAAATATGTTCAAATAACTAAAAGAAAGCATGCTTAAAGAAATAAAGAAATGTGTGATGACAATTTCTCATCAAATAAATTCTCTACATAAAAAGATATAAATTAGAAGAAGGAACCAAATGGAAATTCTGGAGTTCCCAAATACAATGACTGAAATAAAAACTGTAGGAGAGAAATTCTATGACAGATTTGAAGTAGAAAGTTTAAAGATCAGCAAACTTGGATATAGATCAATAAAAATTACACAATCTAAAGAACAGCCTAAAAATTAATAAGAAATAAATATGCAGAGCCTCAAAGAAATATGGGGTACCATTAAATACATCAGCATACCTATAAAAGTATTACTAAAACAATAAAAAAAGAAAGAAACATGGAGAAAAACAAACAAACAAACAAAAAAACAAAAAAGAAAGAATGCTTGGAAACTTCCCAAATTAGCTGAGAAACATTAAGGTAAATACTCAAAAATCTCAACGAATGAAAGCTAGAATAAACTCAAAGATTAATACTCAATATGACAGTAAACTTGCTGCATGCCAAAGACAAAGAAAATCTTGCAAGAAACAAGAGTAAAATGACTGTGTACAAGAAAACCACAATAAGTGTAACAGCTGACTTCTCATGAAACAGAAAGGAGGCCAGAATGTGGTGGGATAATATATTCATAATGCTGACACGGAAAAACAAAAAAATCAATCAGAATCTCATGCCCATCAAATCTAACTTTCAAAACTGAAGAAAACATAAAGAAATTTCCAGATAAAAACTGAGGGAAGTTGTTACTAGCAGTTCCATTTGCCAGAAATGCTAAAGAAAGTTATTCATGCTAAAAGAAATGATATGGTTTAAACATTTGTTCCTTCAAGCTTCGTATTGAAATGTAATCCCCAGTGTTGGCTGTGGGGCCCGGTGGGAAGTGTTTGGGTCATGAAAGCAGATCCCTCATGTATGCCTTGGTGCATTCCTCCTGATAATGAGCCAGTTATTGCTCTGAATTCATGCATAATCTGTTGTTTTAAAAGAGTATGGCACTTCCCTTCATGCTCCCTTGCTTCCAATCTCACCATATGATGTGCCTGCTCTCCCTTGGCCTTCTGTTTTGGTTTTAGCTTCCTGAGGCCACAGCAGAAGAAGAGGCCAGCACCAAGCTTCCTGTATAGACCTCAGAACCATGAGTCAAAAGATTATTTCTTTGTAAATTATCCAATCTAAGTGTTTTTTATGGAATACAGGAATGGACTAATACAGGAAGTTATCCTATATAGTAATTAAGTTCACACCAACACAATAAAAAGCTCTGAAAAAGGCTATATAATGATATGTTGATCTAATTCTACACTCCCGATGCACAAAGCAAACAATGACAAAATTAAAGGGACAAATAGAAAATTTAACAACGATAGACTGATATTTAATTAACTCACTTTCAATAATGGATAGAACAACTAGTCAGAAGATGAAGGAAATAGAAGACTTGATCAAGATGATAAAGTAGCTAGATGTGATGCATTCAGAACACTCTACTCAACAATAGCAGAATACACATTTTTCTCAAGTTCACATGAAACATTGTAAA
Organism: Plecturocebus donacophilus; assembly: GCA_004027715.1. Classification (NCBI taxonomy): domain Eukaryota; kingdom Metazoa; phylum Chordata; class Mammalia; order Primates; family Pitheciidae; genus Plecturocebus; species Plecturocebus donacophilus. Next base: position 143,606 of record PVKP010000676.1, on the reverse strand, counting down.
ACTAAATCACGTAAATCAGAAATAATTTGAACAAATAAAAAGAATACAAAAATGTATGAGATACTGCTTGAACAGTAAAGGAAAATGTATACTTGCAAATGCCTATATTAAAAAAAAGAAATATCACAAATAATCATCCTAATCCTCTAGCTTAAGACACTAATAAAGAAAAGCAAAGTAAACATAAAACAAGCAGAAAGGAAGAAATAATAAAGATCAGTGAATATTTAAATTAAATTGGGGCTGGAAAATCAATTTACAAAATCCAATACACCAATAATAATATAAAAATAAATAATACACAAAATCCACTAAGAAAAGAATCAATAGCTTAAATCATAGACTAAATAGGGGACATTACTACAGACATTACAGCAATATAAGGAATTGTAAGAAAATAATATAAACTAGTATACGACAAAAAAATATCTAACTTAAATAGACACCATCTTAGTCGGTTTGTGCCACTCTAACAAAATAGCTATGACTAGGTAATTTATGAAGAATAATAATATTTTTTCCATAGTTCTGAGGTCTGGGATGTTCAAGATCAAGGTACCAACAGGTTTGTTGTCTGGAGATGGCTACTATCTTCTTTCAAGATAGAAACCTTGATCCTGCATTCTCTGGAGAAAGAGACCCCTTTCACCTGGCAAAAGATAGAAAGGCAAGTAAAACAAGGGCTAAATGCTGCACAAATATTCCGTTATAAAGGCCCTTAATAGCCTTTACAAAGGAAGAAGTTCTCTTCAAGACCATCACATTGATCCTTAAGTTTCAACATCTAGATTTTGGAGGCGACACATTTAAACTATAGAGACACATTCTTAAAAGCCAAACTACTAAACTGACTCAAGAAAAAAATTAAAAAAATTTGAGTAGATCTATAACAAATAAAGAGTTTGAATGAGTAGCTTTAATGCTGCTTACAAAGAATATTCTAGTCCAGATAGCTTCACTGGTGAATTCTACCAAACATTTAAGAAGTAATATCAGTTATTCACAAGCTCTTCCAAAAATTAGGAGAGGAAGAAAGAAAGTGTCCTTTCCTAAGTGTATAATTTTTATCAATTTTGTCAAAGATCTTCTAGCTATGGACATGTGGCTTTATTTCTGTTTTTTTTTTTTTTTTTTCTATTCTCTTCCATTAATTTGTATCTATTTTTATATCAATATCATGTTTGTACTAGAAGTTGAAGTGTAACTTGAAGTCAGTAATGTGATACCTCTAACTTTGTTCCTTTTGCTTAGGATTATTTTGGCTATTTGAGCTCTTTTTGGTTCCATATGAATTTTAGAATTATTTATTCCTAATTCTGTGAAAATTTGTGTTGGTATTTTAATAAGGATTTTTTGAATCTGTAGATTGCTTTGGGAAGTTTGGCCATTTTGATGATACTAACACTAATCCATGAATGTGGGCCATTTTTTCTATTTGATAGTACCATCTGCAATTTCTTTCACTAGTGTTTTGTAGTTTTCCTTATAGCAATCTTTCACCTCCTTGATTAAATATATTCCTCAGTATTTTAAGCTTATTATAAAAAAATATATGTTTATTGCAGCACAATTCATAATAGCAGAGATATGGAATCAACCTAACTGTTCATCAACAAGATTGGATAAACAAAATGTAGTATATTTACACATGGAATACTATTGAGCCATTAAAAAACAATACAATTATGTTATTTGCAGCAGCATGGATGGAACTAAAGGTCATTATCTTAAGTGGAAAAAAAGTTCAGAAGCAAGACAAATACCACATTTTATCACTTATAAGTGGAAAACAAGATTATGTTAGCACCAGAACCAAAGTGATTACAGCAGAAACTATGCACCAAAATCACTTTCAATATAGTCACAAAAACTCCAACAAAATGCTTGCACAAAGAAACCAGGAGCACATTAAAATGAGTATTCACTACATTCAAGTGTGTGTTTTTTTTTTTTTCGGGACTACAAGGTTGGTTTAATATCTATAAGAAAATTAATCTTATATCCCTTATCAATATACTAAAGAACAAAAAAGTAGCCATATCAACAGATGTAGAAAAAGCATTTATCTTTTTTTTTTTTTTTTTGAGACAAAGTTTCACTCTTTTTGCTCAGGATTGATGGAGTGCAGTGGCATGATTTTGGCTCACTGCAACCTCTGCCTCCTAGTTTAAGCAATTCACTTACCATAACCACACAAGTAAGCTTAGATTACAGGTACACATCACTACTTCAAAATAATTTTTGTATTTTTAGTAGAAACAGGGTTTCACCATGTTTGTCAAGCTGTGTCAAACTCCTAACATCAAATGATCCATCTGTGTTGATCTCACAAAGTGCTAGAATTGCAAGCATGAGACGCTGCTCTCAACCACATGTATCAAAATTTTATAGCTCTTCATAATGAAAAAGTCAACTAATTACACGAAAAAATAATTTTATCAATTATAGGGCATCAGTGGAAAACCTACAAGTAACATTACATTTAATGGTGAATGACTGAATGCTTTCTCTGTAACATGAGGGAAAAAAAAGAAAACTAGGGACACTACCTCTCACAATATTGTACTGTAGAATATAGCCAAGGAAATCGCTCAAGGAAAAGGAATAAAAACATCCAGAAGGGAAGAGATTGATTCAAATATTCTCTATTCACAGATAATATAATGCTGTGTATATACCATTCAAATGAATCCCCTAAAATATTTAGAACTAATAAATTACTCAGCAAGTCTGCAGGATACTAGGTCAATATAAGAATTTAATTGCCTTTCTATATACTGGCAAGGCACAAACCAGAAATGAAAAGGAAGGAAAGAAGGAAGGAAGAAAAGAGGGAGGGAGGGAGGAAGAGAGGGAGGAATATTTTTCTGGATGTTTCATGTAGTCTGAGAGCTAATTCCTGGAATTAGGAAGTACATCTTTTACTAATGATGTTTTACATATCTCTGTCATCTAGTAGTTATGTTTCTCAGATTTCTTTTCCTTAATTGTATTAATTTTCACATTTCAATTAGCCTCTTCTCTTTGATTAATTGAAATGTTATCTCCTCAATGATCTCTGTAAGTTTTGCTACAAATTTCACGTTTTCTCTGTTCTTCGAGTTATGTCTTTCTTGTATTTTTGCTTGTTTTTGTTGTTGTTGTTGTTGTTATTGTTTGGTTTTTGTTTGCTTGCTTGTTATTTCTTTTTGTTTTTCTGTTTGTATATACCGGCCTTTATTTTCCATGCTATTTTCTTCAAATATCAGGCAAGCAACAGGAAAGCTGTTTCCTTGAAAGTCTTATTATTAATAGACTATTTCTGGGATAAGCATATGTATATATCTTTTTGGCTGAGGTTCCTACAAATACTGAAAGTAATAGAATTTAATCTGGAATTCAATACGAACATTGTCCCTATAAGTTATCTGCAAATTAATTGAAAATAATTGTTTACTTCCTTTTTTTTTCTTTTTAGTTGTGTCACTGGTGAAGAATTCTGTGGTATTCAGAACACAACCTCAGGAGAAGCAGAGCAGATGGCTGCCGTTTATGTCAACCTCCAGCTAAACCTCAGCTTTAAGTTTTATTTAGTATTCTCAACCAAAGATGAACCAACATACTATGAAAACAAAATTTTCTCTCACATTCTTCAGGGTAAACTGTATTCCTTCTTCATGAAAATCCTTCCACGAGTGCTCTGAAAAAGCATACGTTGTGTCTCTTCTATCACTATTTTTGCATGATCCTTCCATCTTCATAAGTGGAGATAATCCTATCTCCAGTGTCATCCTTCACCTAATATATTTTTTTATGGGTTATGGTATTTCTGGATTTACAAAAATAGTTTTTACATTTGAAAAATTTATGAATAGTAAAATGTATAGTCTGTCCATAATATTAATCCTCCAATTTCCTGTTAGAAGATAATTATGTTTTTTTAATGGCAATTTTATAAGACTTAAATTTCTTATGTGATCCTGCTCCAAAATAAAAATTGTCTTATGTAAAGGTCATCATCACATATGGCACAAGAAACTCAGTTCAGTTAGAGAATCGTATATATCAAGCTGCTCTGTAGATGGTAACCAATCAAAATGATTGTATCAGCGTTCAAGGAAACACCAGTTAAGAAAAACTTGCCATGATTTGGCCTCAATCTGCATTTCCAAAATGATATCCAAATAAGAAATTATAGGTTTGCAGTAATTTTTCATAATTACAACTATTATGAAGAGATTTCACAGGTGATGAACCAAGTCTTTCTCAACCATTTATCTTCCTTCTGGGATTTCTACAGAAAATGAGAGGCTTTAAAACAGAACAATTAAGACAATGTCAATGATGGACCAGAAGAGAACTATCTCCCTTCTATGTGTATGCTGGTGTCCTAAGTGCTCTTAATAAATACTAAACTTGTGTCACTGAATAATAGAATAAATAAATAAGTTAGATTCACTCCTGAGAAATATTCAGAAACGTTCTGTTTTAAGCAGAACTCCAGGCCATCTGGGGCTTGACTGGCAGTATACAGGCCCTCTTGAGAAATCTCTAGCAATTTCTATAGTGAAATATAAAAAATGAACAGGAAAGAGAGGCTGGCATTTATTTATAAATGATTGGACAGTGATTTCACATAAAATAAGAAATTTATGTTTCTGTATCACATCTGGTTGCATTTTATAAAAATATATTACTTGTTATTAAAATAAATAATTTGATCTTTCATTCCTTAACACAAATATCATGACATACAAATTAAAAGTAAGTGTATAGATGAAAGAATTATATTTTGGCAGCAATCTAAAAACTATGATACAATTTATATGCTACAATTGATTATCAAGCAGTAAATAATTTTTTTTTTGGAAATTAAGAAATTCTGAAACTATGAGAAGGTAATGGCACACCCAAGTTTTCTTGTTTTTCATTACTATTTCAAAGCTTAAAACCCATTTAATGTGTTTACTTCAAATTGCTCTAATATTATTTGATCACGGCATCTCTTTTAGCAAGAAACCACTAAAATACAATATGTAAATTGAATCTCACATATACCATGAGAAAAAATAGTTTAAAGAAAAAATCTCCCCACCTCCTTTTTTGATTTACTGCATTTTATGGTAAAAAACACATAACACAATTATTTTATTAGTACCACATGGTACATTTGCAATGTTTTTCAATCATCACCATTATCTGGATAAAACTTATTTCTGGAGAAAACTTCATTACTCCAAAGGAAACATTCCTATTGAGAAGTCAAGTATTCCCCATTCCCTCCTCCAGCAAATCCTGGGAAGCCACGAATCTACTTTTCACTTCTATAAATTTTCCTACTTTAGAAATGGAATTATGCAACGTGTATTTTTGACATTGTTGTTGTCTTTTTTTATTAATAGCAATACTATGTTATTGCATTAGTTCAACTCTTCTGAAGTTTATCAGAAAAAACTTTCTCTGAGTGGGAGCAGAGGAAAAGGAGACAAGGAGAACCATCAAACTGAAAAGCAGTTCTCAACTTTCATGAGGAACAGAGGGAGCAGAAGGGAGTTACATAGGTGGAGTCTCAGACAACGGCACAGTTAATAGAAAATTTTGGCTAGTCAGCTGGGGAGCCCTTAAGTCAAACACCCATCACAGGAGTCCAGCCTCTGCAGAAATGCGCTTAGTACTTCTTCTTTCTAAATTCCTTAAGAAAGAAGCACCAAGGAATATCATTAATATATTTCACCAAAGCGGATAAAACATTCTGGTTAAATTGCCTCTTGCTAATTATCGTAAATATTCAAACAAAATGGACTTACAACCAGTAGTCTTGAAGCAATATGTTACATGTTGCACAAAAAAGTAATATGTTATAGAATATTTCTAACACTATAACAACCAGGAATAACGTGTCTTTTATTCATATTAATAAAAGCTAATTCTTAAATGTAATATATTTTGTATCAGATAATAATATTCTCTGTCTTTCTTAACATATGAAAAATTAAAAAATAATTCATAAATTAAAAATTTCAGTCAATAATAACAGCTATCTTCTTATAAACAAAGGGGAAGGCTATATTTAATGTATTGGTACTTGCTGAGGGTATCACTTTTTTTTTTCCAAAAATGAGATGTTTTAAGTGTGCTCATTAAAATATGTTTTTAAACATTTCATTGTCAAAAATATTTAGAAGAGGCCAGGTGCCCTGGCTCACACCTGTGATCCTAGCACTTTGGGAGGCCAAGGCGGGTGGATCACCTAAGATCATGAGTGGAGGACCAGCCTGACCAACATGGTGAAATACCATCTGTACTAAAAAAAAAAAAATTAGCTGGGTAGCAGAATTTGGTGGCAGGCACCTTCTATGCTCTCAGCTACTTGGGAGCCTGAGGCAGAAGAATCACTTGAACAAGGGAGGCAGAGGTTGCAGTGAGCTGAGATCATGCCATTACACTCCAGCCTGGGCAACAAGATCGAAATTTCATCTCAAAAAAATATATTTAGGAGACATATTTTTACTTTGTGTCTAAAACTATCACAACCTTTTCAAAAACACAGTTATGTGGACAGTATAAGTGTTGAGGGAGAGTACAATTTATTTATGACAAATACACTGCTTGAATAGGAGCCTCTACTGATTTTCTTTTTCTTTCTTTTTTTTTTTTTTTTTTTTGGTTATTTGACCACATTAAGTAAACCAAATTCTTTTGCTGTTACTATTGATGTACCTTTTTCCTAAGGGTACAGTCTTGTGTTAGCTCCCTTTCTATTATATTTCATTATTCCTTAGATGAACATTTATTCACATTTTAATATATGGATTCATTATGCATTTTATCGGATGATATCTTAGATTTGATAGACTAATATTCTTGTGAAGAAATACAATGAAGAGTTTTGCTTAGATCAAGAGACAATTTTCTTGTCACATATGGATTCTATTTTCTATCAGCCTGGTGAAGAATTAATCACAGAGATGCTTTCTCTGGTGAATTTAGCATGTTCTGTGTCTTAGTCTGTTTGGGGTGCTATAACCAAAACACTGTAGACTGTGTGGTTTATAAACAGCCGAAATTTATTTCTCATATTTCTAGAGGCTGAAAGTTCAAAATCAAGGCACTGTCAGATTTGCTATCTGGTGAGAGGGCTCACTTTCTGGTTTTTAATGGCACATTTTTGCCATGTCCTCACATGGTTAAATGGGCGAGGTTCTCTCTTGGGTCATTTTGTAAGTGTGATAGTATCATTTACAAGCACCTCATCCTGAGAAGCAAATAACCTTCCAAATAGTATCATACTGAGGATAGATTCCAACATATAAATTTTAGGGTCCACAAACATTCATTCTATAGTATAAAGTATCACATAAATGTTACTTTGTGTTTTTGAATGTAAATTCCACCTCATTTTTCAGAGTAGGATAGGTAAGGGATAATCTTCTAAAGATAACAGTCCATATTAAAAGTACTATCAGTCCTTTACCTCAACAGTATTTAGATTTAACCATTTTAAAGAATATAATTTTGCAAACACACAAAATCAATTTCTACTCTATTTTCTTTTTTTTAACAAAACTGACCATGTGAAGTGAACGTTGTCATTTCTAGTAACATTGATGTATTATCATAAAAATTATTTGATAGTTTTAAAAATTCATCTTTTATAATATTCTATGTTCTATATATGGAATGCATTTTATATTGTTACTAATTTGTCAAAAATCACTCTGACTGATATATTTCAATTTGACTGTGGGAGCTATCTATCAAGTAAGTCACATAAATCAGAGTAAAAATAAGTGGGTCTGACATACATTTCAAACCTTTGTAATGGGGGGTGGAAAAGAGTGCTACTTGCTTTAAAAGAACTTTCTCCATCAAATGTGTCCTTACCTATCTCACATCCCCCTACTCAACTTTGTGGTATAGATTTAAAAAAATAATAATAGGCCAGGAGAGGTGGCTCATGCCTGTAATCCAAGTACTTTGGGAGGCTGAGGCGTGTAGTCCATCTCAAGTCAGGGATTCCAGACTAACCTGAGCAACATGGTGAAACGCTTACTCTACTGAAAATCCAAAACAAATTAGCTAATAACAAACTAGCATGCGCCTGTAATCCCAGCTACTCGGGAGGCTGAGGCAGGGAGGTCAAGGTTACAGTGAGCCGAGATTGTGCCATTGCACTCTAGCCTGGGCGACACAGAAAGACTCCGCCTCAGAAAATTAGAAGAATAACAGAATGCTGTTTTGTTTAAACCTAGAAAGTGTATGCTTTTTTTGTTGTTCATGTTGTTTTACATGCCTGCTGACCAAATTTGATGGATGATACAGTAAATCAGTTAACAGGAAATAAGGATGTGTTTGATCAAGGTTTCTTCTCTTACATTTTCCAAAGAGATCCAAAATGAGACCTAAAGAGACATATGTAAACATTTTTAAAATTAAAATAATTATTTTATAGACTATGAGATTTATCAAAGATTCTCAACTAATAATATCAGCCATCTCAACAGATAAACTTCAGGTACTTCTTCAATGAATAATGCTAAATGCTTACAACTTTTCTTTTGTCTGACAATAAACAGAGATTCTAAACCCTGTTGACTACCTGAAGTACTGAGATAACAAAAGTGTTGACAGTAAAATGAAGCTTAATTATAAGCAGAATGAACGTCTTTTGAATGGCAGTAAAGGAATTAAATATTTACATTTTACTTCTCCTTAAAATTAGATCCTGAGGGCCATCTTCCATTAATATTTATATTTATCCATGATTACATTTACCAAGGCTTTAAATATTTTTAAGACAAAATATTTAAGCTTGATGAAATAACATATCATTGATTTTACTAACATTTCTCCAGTTTAAATTTTTTTGGAATTGTTCTCAAATGGGGGAAATATTTAAAATTAGAGATGCGTTTGTAAATAATTTAGGGCAAAAAATGTGCAATAGAATAACCTTTCCCTTGTTTAGTATGTGTCAGTTTTTCATTTGTACAAAGGTGAGAAAAGTCATCCATATGTTATTGGGGACACTGAGATAATTTTATATAAAACAAAATGCATTCTAAAGCACAAATTAACATATTGCTACTAGTGAGTAAAGACATTTATTATGAAGCGTCCATTCATTTAATTACTAAAACCAGAAAAGAATAATGCGCATCCAAAATACATTTACATAAAATAAATGAAAATTTTATTTTCTAAGTTTCATAGTCTCTGGAATTTCCAGCAATGTTATTCAGAAAAGAAAATCAATTAAGCAAAATATAAGTAGGAACCATCTTTCTCTACTGTTCCACGAAGTTTTGCATCCACACATGCACACAAGGGACACATGATTTTTAATCAGGAGTGATGGGTACAAATCGGCATTGCCAGGAGCAAAATGCATTTGAAAGCTCTGGTCATGCTGTGCAAAACAAAACAAAACAAACAAACAAACAAACAAAAAACCCAACTAACTTTGAAAATGAAGCTGCTGGCAAAGCCCTATCTTCCACTAGGGTTATTATTTTTGAGTTAATTTTTATTGCAAAAGTAAATAAATAATTTATAATATGTTTTCATGTTTCAGATAGTGGTTTGGAATAAATTATAAATTTAAGGGTACAAGCACCAACAAATAAAACTCCAAAACATTGCTGATATATGGTACTAAATTTATACTGAATCTTTACAAAGAAAAATACAGAATTAGACTGAGAGAGGAAGAGACAGAGAGAAGGAGATAGAGAAGGAGGGAGAAATAAAATATGTGATCAACAATCAATTATATTTCTGAACATCAACTTTAAGACTTTAGAAAACGAATTTTGCTACTAAGACAGGATTAAAAACCATCTGCTTCACTCACCACAATCATTTAACAATTTGCCAAACGATGAATCCAGATGAGGTGAAGTTAGAGAAAAATTAGAAAATATGAGAATAATAATTTATTTGATAAGCTAGTAGAAAGTTTGGAGAATATGAGAATAATATTTTATTTGGTATGCTAGGTAAAGAGAATTGTTTGTCAAGAAAACTTTATAAAACTTTTACTAGTTTTTAATTTAGATAGTTTTATTGACACATCAGATGAAAAGCAAACTCCACTAAATTTCAAATACAAAGTTAATGAGATTAGACATATTTTAGGATGTACAAGTTATTTTCAATAAGTTAAAATCACATTAAATAGCAATTGCTCATTAGATATTGTATTGTGCTTTTAGGAAGTGATTCTAACCTAAAAAAATATATATAGTTATGTCTTACAGCATTAGAATTAAGCACAAATATTTCACTTATAGACATTCTATAATGTAAATTCTATTCATTATTTTTACTACTCTCACTATATGGGTTTATTTTACAAATTGGAAGCTCTCGGAGGCCAAATTAAAACCTTCTGAAATTTTAATTAAATAATATTTAGCAATTACTACAGAAAAATGTGTCAATTCTTTAACATCCAAGTAAATGATTACTTACAGGTAAATTGTTATGCATCATATTGAGTTTCAAAATTTTCAAGGAAAAGGATTTCCATATAAGATAAAATATTAACTATAAAAATAGAAGGCAGAAAAGAAGAGGATGATGGTGGTAGAGTTCACTGATAGCCACCTTTTGCAGGGAGAGTTAATAGATAATGTTTATAGCTGCTAAATTTAAAAAATAATTGGTGGTATAACCAAAATATAGATGTTTGGATACAATCATCAAAAATGTCTTACCAGAAAGATTAAAATGGTTATTTCCATGGAGTTAGGGTGAGGTCTGCTCCTCTTTGCTAGAAGCAAATAGAAATTATTTAGTTTTGGGAACTTGCATGTCTTTTTGATTGAAAAATATAACCTAAAAGGCAAACAAGCCAACAAACAACCCAGAAAATAAAAGTCCCAATGCATTTCTGAGTGATAAGGAAATAAGGATAGCTTATGCAGCTGTGAACTAAATTCTAATGAGATTTAGGGTAGTCACTTGATATTCTCCAATTAAAAATATACTTAAAGAATATATGTGTAAGTACAGCATTTAGAATACAGTATAAAGCACCAATGATTTAAAGATGAAGTTTACTAGAGAAAACAGAATATAGGTACAGAAATCACATTTAAATATTTTTCCAAGTTGTGAGATATGCCAATGTACCAAAGGACTTTTGAGGTATTAATTTTATTGGTGCAAGAAATTAGTAAATGTAGAGAAGTGTGAGAGCCAAAATTTGGCTGAAGCCTGGTTTTATGACTATTTTATGCCAGAATAAGGAATTTAAAATAGTTCCTGATGAATGAGGTATAATTACCAAATGTATGTAAGATGTAGGTGCGTGTGATCAGATTTGAATTATAGAAATATAACTGTAGGAGCTGTATGTAATAGATCACAAACAATCAGGCCAATTTACAAGCTTTAAAATACTTGAGGTGAGATGAGGATGTGTATTTAAACAGTGGCAATGGGGATAGATGAGGAAGGAAGGAGAGATACAAAGTTAGGAGGAAGAAATTAAGAACTTAGTAACAGAATACCTGTGGTGGATGAGAAAGAGTAACGTATATAGAACAAATAAAAGTTTCCAGTTTCTTACTGTGAAAGGTGGACATCAATCACTTTGTTTTTTTTTAAGAAGCTCAAGACAATTTCCAAGTTCCAAACAGAACAAAATTTTACGTAAAAGCAAAACAAGTAAACCTAAAATACAAATTATTTCAAATAAAATTATTGGCATAAAATCCTGTAACTCTATAATGGAAGGTAGTTCCTGTTGATTGCATCAATCGTATTTAAACATCGGGCCACATGAATTATTACTTGAACTGTTTTCATCCAAAGATTGCATATATAGAGGATAGTTTTGGTGATTGCAGGATTGTAAGAGACATATATTAAAGCATTCAACCATAATAAAGGAAGCATTAAATTCTTTTTAATGTGGATTGAATTACATTTATTAAACAAATTCTCATGAATGAGACACACTATAGCATAAAAGAATGCATATTTATTATACATGAAAATGTAACAGAGGGAAAATATTATATATTCAAATAATAATATTAGATTGGTTTTTACCATATAATTACACATTTTTTATTTAAAGATTTTTCATGGATAATTCACAAAGTTAGTATCATGATTTACAGCACAAAACATATTTTAAATTCAAAGAGACATAACTATAAAGACTGATTAATTGCTGGCATCTGGCCATTTTCAAAATTTTGGTTGTATATGTATATTTTGCTTTTTATTTTTGATGAAAAACTTGTGATTATAATTAGGAGTGTTTTGTTAAATCCATTATTTAATTAAGTATAAGGTTTGCATGTGTATTGTCTGGCTTTGTTTTAAAATAAATTAAAAATTAAAAACCCAAAAGTAGCAAAACATAGTTTACATATTATTTATCAGATTACTAGGGTATTGAAAGGAAATTGGAATGAAATTAGCTTCCTTTTCCCGGAATCAATAGACAAATTTTCATAGAGAAGATTGTGATAAGAGAAGGGATGCTTGAGTTAGTCATTTTGGAGATTAAATATTTATAGCATCTCAGAGTATAAACCTGATGACTAATGTTAGACATGAACTGGAAAAGTTCTTTAACAGTGGAGAGGACAAGAGCTTTGGAAATCAAAGTCATGGTGTTGGATGGGACATTGATATAGAATCATCCACTTTGGGAAGGCAGGGGATGGGAAGAAAGTTTGTGATCTATTGCCAAAAAACAAATAACTGAGAAGTGGTTGGAAGTTTTGACAATTAGATAATAGATGAGTCTATCAGATGTGCACCAATGAAAAAATAATTAAAATTTGTACTTCGCTTTCTTAATATAATAATTGATGTCATTCTGTGTAGTCTGTTACATGTTTTCAATGATGCTCATGCTATCAATTTCCCGAACAATACTTGTTTTCTTAGATGATAGAAAGATGAACTTTATTTGTTCCCTGTTTTAAGGTTAAAAATAAACCCTCATAAGGCTCAAAATCAAGGAAATATCTGAGAAAAACATTTGAGGCTTGATATAAAGGTTGTGGTTTCAAATTTTCAAAACTCTTACAGATACCAGAAGACCAGATGACAAAGCAATTATTTTAGGAATTAGAAATTCTCTAGTCCCAACTGTTACATTGCATGCTTGGTGCCATCTCAGAGGAGCTATGTCTAACATCAGTAGGATAGAGGATTCCAAAGGTGATATGACAGCATTAATGATAGATGAATATTTAAAGATAAATACAGTTTATAATGCTATTTGGGGAGCTTTAGGGGGTATACATGATGATGGTAAAGTGAACAATAACAATTTGGGATTCCCTCAACAATGACATTGCCCAAATCATTACTGATTCCTCAACAACCAAGTGTAAACCCATATAAGTATATTCTCTGAAAATGAACAGTGATGCAAATAGTGGAGGTTGTAGTAAGATATGATTTTAACACAAAATTCTTTTAAATTTGAATTTTGTTTATTGAAACTTACTTTAATTGGGCAATGTTCCATAAACACACATGTGCTAGTTTTATACTATTTCATTTACTCTTCATAATGACATTTTCATTTTAAAGAGAACTAAGATAAGACAAAGAGATTTAATATATTGCCTAAAGTTACACACCTGGTAAATGGTGGATTCAGTATTCTTTCTTAACAGTACAGCTTACTTTCTCCTTAGGCCATGGTGACCTATAAGAAGGTTGATGAACTAAGTGACGTTATCTTTGTATTTAAGATTTATAAATGATGTAACAGAAATTTTCCTTAAGCATGAATCTGGTATCTCAATAATATTGTACTTCATCTCATAACAGTGTGTTATCATTTTAGCCTAAAGGCAAAAGCCAATTTATGTAACTAGCCATGTATAGACACTTTATGCAGGAAATTAAAAGTGTTATCTTTGATAGTTCACATTTTTATGTAATTACGTTGGTTAATGCTATTGGCAAAAGGTATACTATAGTGATCTCCCTTTTGTTGTTGATTTTTAATCATTGATAAGAATTTAAGTAAATATTTTAAGAGGGATTGTATGTGGTTGGGACATTATACTTGTTTGTTTATTTTTACAGGGTTTCTTTTAAGACAGACTATATTTTGGCTTCTCTCTTGAAAACAATCATCCTTATTCTTAAGCCAGCTTCTACAGAAAATTCCTTTATGCTTTTTGCATCATGTAAAATTTGGATTCACATTGTAATATAGATAATATAGCTTTCTAAATGAATTATTTTAAACTCCATTACTGAAATACTTAGATTTTCCCTATGTACATTAAAACAGCCTCATAGCCAATTACATCTGTCAATGTAAAAGGTGTTACTGATTTAAATTGTCTTGGTTAGTTTATTTATTTAACTAAAATTATCAAGTGCTTGCTATGTAACAGGAGCTGTGATAACTGCTATAACTATGAAGATAAATAATTCATGTGTCTATCCCGAGTTAAGTGCTTACAATCTAATGAAGATTGGCGGAAATACAGTCATGGGTCACTTAATGATAGGAATATATTCTAAGAAATGTGTAGTTAGGTGATTTTGTCCTTCTGCAAACATGGCAAAACCTACCACACATTTAGGCTATGTGGTATAATCTATTGCTCCTAGCATACCAACTGCACAGCATATTACCGTACTGAATACTGTAAGCAATTATAATGCAATGTATTAGGGTATCTAAGCATCCTAAACACAGAAAAGAGCAGTTAAAAATACAGTATAAAAGATGAAAAATTGTACACCTGCATAGAACATTTATCACAAATGAAGCTTTCAGGACTGGAAATTGTCTGAGTGAGTAAGTAAGTTGCAAGTTAATGTGAAGACCTAGGACATTGTACTGTTATTGATTTTATAAACACCGTAAACCTTGGCTACACTAAATTTATTTTTATTGCTAAATTAACCTTAGCTTACTGTAACATTTTTACCTTATACACTTTTACATTTTTTAATCATTGTTTAACACTTTCATAATAACACTTAGCTTCAAACACAAACAATTGAGAGCTGTACAATTTTTTTTATTTTTCTATATCCTATTTTACAAATTTTTTAATTTAAATTTTGCTCTTTTTACTTTTTATACTTTTCTGTTAAAAACTAAGACATGAACATACACGTTAGCCTGGGTCCGCACAGGGTCAAGATCATCAATAGCACTATTTTACACCTCCACGTCTTGTCCTACTGTAAGGTCTTCAGGGTAACAACATGCATGGAGCTGTCATCTTCTGTGATGACAATGCCTTCTTCTGGAGTACCTCCTAAAGGGCCTACCTGAAGCTATTTTCCAGTTAATTTTTTTTCTCAAAATAGAATGAATACACTTTAAAATCATGGTAGTTTTTAGTATATTACAATAAATACATGTACCAGTAACATAGTCATTTACTATTATTATCCCTTATATCATATAAAATGGTCTGTGTGATACATTTTTACAACTTGCAATGCTGTAGGATTGCTTACACCATCATCACCAGAAACACGAAAGTAATGTCTTGCCTTACAGTGTTACAATGACTATAATGTTACTAAGTGATAGGCATTTTTCAGCTTCATTACAATAAGACCCCTATCATATATGCCATGCATTGTTGACTTAAATATCATTGTAAGTAGCATGACTGTATATAATACCACATAATAGAGATTTGAATCAAGGGTTCTGGGAGCTCCGAAGATAAGAAAGCTAATTTTCTGTTAATTTAAGGCAAAGTAGAGACAGAGTACTATAAGTCTGGACCGAAATAGAGAGGGGATGCTGCCTAACATTCCAAAGTGTGGCAGAGTCACAGATAATATGACTGAAAGACTTAATGTGATTTTTGGTGACGATCTGAATCTATTATGACTCTAATATTAAGTGACATAGTGAATTTTGAGTCATATGTTTAGGTCTGTATGTGCCAGTGATCTCAGATAACTGATGATGACAAACAGTGGGATAAGAAATACATGGTGCAATTATTTTAGAAACTAGAAATTATATGAGTATTTTCAGAAGTTTATTTATTTAAAATATAAATATTCTTTTCTACTATCTGACTGAAATGAGTGTATAGACCTCAAATATTTGATAGAGTATGTTTTCAATCATTTTTATGAGTTAAATGTATAAATTTAACAGGGTGAATATTATTATACTTAAGATTTCAAAATGAGCTCCCTATGAAAGAAGGTAAAAATGTGAAATAGCCTTTCCTGATTAAAAAAAAAAATTTACTGGAAGTTTTATACTAATACAAGTGTTTCATTATACTATGCACAAAATAATGTCCTTTCATGAATATCTGAAATTATTAAGATACATAAAAGTATTCAGATAGGTAACAATTTTACTAACATTTATTTTTTTGTATCTTGTCTCATATGTGCTTTTTATTTATAGATACATAATAAAGATATTTTGATTCTAAATTATCATTTATCATAAATAATAATGAGAAACATGTAAGATAAAGTTTTGGAATATGAGAATTCACAGATCATTACAAGTCTACATAATTTTTTATATTTTTATGCATGACTAGAATGATTAAAATGTATGTGGAGACTCTAATTACACAGAAATACATAATTTGAAAATTATTTAAATCTAACCAAGATAAAGAGGGAAAATAATTGGAATATTATAATGACTTTTAGCTAATATACAATTTTAGGAAATGTAATGATCCACATTAAGTTTTAGTTTCATTTATAATTATCACAAATGACAGCTAAAGGCGGCAATTTTATTGTATATTTATTGTATTATATAGTATTTAAAATTATAAAAAACAAAATTTGACTTCTAAGACTTATAAGTTATAGATTTATCACACATTGCAAAGTATGTGTATATACCCTGTAACTAATAAAAAATATTAACAAATAGAATAATTTCAAATAGTTACAAACATAAAAACCAGCAAAATTATATGGGCTGTTTTAACTCTATTATCTGTTTATTATTGATAAAGGAATGCCATATTTTAAATATAGAAGAAAATTTATATGCACATATATAAAAGGGCATTTATGTGGCCCGCAAACATTATGAAAATATCTCAACATCACTGATAGAGAAATGCAATTCAAAACCAAAATGAGATACTATCTCATGCCAGTAAGAATGGCAATTATTAAAAAGTCAAGAAACAACAGATGCTGGCAAGGCTGCAGAGAAACAGGACTCTTATACTATTGGTAGGAATATAAATTAGTTCAACCATTGTGGAAGATAGTGTAGTGATTCCTCAAAGACCTAGAACCAGAAATACCATTGTACCCAGCAAGCCTATTACTGGGTATATACCCAAAGGAATATAAATCATTCTATTATAAGGATTCACATATGCATATGTTTTATTGCAGCACTTTCTCAATAGGTAAGACATGGAATCAACCCAAATGCCCATTAATGTGGTACATATATGCCATGGAATGCCATGCAGCCATAAAAAGGAGCGAGGTCATGTCCTTTCCAGGGACATTGATGGAACTAGAAGCTCTTATCCTCAGTAATCTAACACAGACACAGAAAACCAAACACCACATGTCCTCATTTATATTTGGGAGCTGAACAGTGAGAGCACATGGACACAGAGAGGGGAGCAATACACATTGGGCCTGTCAGGGGGTGTGGGAGGAGAGCATCAGGATAAACAGCTAATACGTGAGGGGCTTAAAACTCATGCGATGAGTTGCTGGTGCAGCAAACTACCATGGCACAAATTTACCTGTGTAACAAAACTGCATGTCCTGCACATGTATTCCAGAACTTAAAATTAAAGTAAAAAGAAAAAAATGAAATGTAGTACAGAATGCTCACTTTGGATTTTTTAAGTTATTTCAGTTATAGAAATGTTAATCTCTTGATCTCTGCATAGGTAAGCATTTACTAACATTTTATACTATTTTAAGACTTCAAACATAATTATCAGGTAGTCCTAGACTATTTTGTATACAAATAAAATATTTTCAAATAAAATGAACCTGAATTACTAGTAAACTAGCTTCTGATTTGCTACTTGCTTCTTCATGTCTATGTAGTATCAGGGCTTTGTTGTTAATACCAGCAGCATTATTTTCTTCACTTACATTTAATCTTCTAATTTATCTTTAATATTTATATTGTCTTTCATTTTCAAGCTTTAATTCTTCTTCTTACCACCTTTCTTATTCTTCCATGCCTGGTTCATAGAACTAGACTTACCTGCCCACAAATGTCATTATCAGTATTTATTTTATTTTAAGCAAGTCCATGTCCTCAGAGGATTGCCTTGTATCCTGCTAAGCAGGTAAATATTTGGCTGCCCGGGTTCTGAAAATCACAGGGGTAGGAGGCTGGAGGTGTTACCATTCAGAATGCAGTCCTTAGACTGAAGCCTGTATTTTGTGATGCACATTCCCTCTGCACTCACAGGAGTCTTATGCCACCAACCTGGATGGGGCTCTTTGATTGTTTATCTCTCCCTCTAGTGTGCAAGACTCTAATTACCGTTTTTGTTTTTTTTTTAACAAACATTCCATCTGGCCAAATTCCATTAAATAACAAAATTAGTTTACACACTGTGTTTAATTTTTTTATTAAATATGAAGTGTGCAATTTCTTTTCTAGCGGTATCTTAACTCTAATGAAATCTCCTACATTTTAGCTATTATTACTTTTTCTACTTAATAATAATTAGGACCTTACAAAGGTGAATCAGGAGCCAGATACATTTCGATATTAGCTCTGCATACATTTTTATTTTTGTTGCTGTTATTGCACAGAATCATGGAATCACTGTTGTCAATGCTTCTTTTCCCCATAGTTCAGAGCCGCTCATTCTCTAACTTGTAACACAGTAACTTCTCTTTAACGCCTTCCCACTGATATCAGCAGAGTGGACCAAGCCTCTTCTTTGATAAGTCTTTGCAAATGGCTTAACTCTTGGCAAATTAATTTTCAAAATTGTACAACTTCGAAAAGAAAGTCAGTGCAGAAACTTTTTGTTTTGTTCAGTGAGAGATCAAGAGTTGTTTTTTGTTTTGTTTTGTTTTGTTGTTTTGTTGTTGTTGTGTTGTTGTTTGAGACAGAGTCTCACTCCATCACCAGGCGCCAGGCTGGAGTGCAGTGGCTCGACCTCGGCTCACTGCAACCTCCGCCTCTCGGGTTCAAGCCATTCTCCTGCCTCAGCCTCCCCAGTAGCTGGGACTACAGGCGCGCGCCACCACGCCCAGTTAATTTTTTTGTATTTTTAGTAGAGACCGGGTTTCGCCATGTTGGCCAGGATGGTTTCGATCTCTGAGATCGAGAGATTTAAGCTTCTACTTTCACTAAAGAAAAACAGGGTAACCAGTGAGCCTGCTGTACTTCAGTCTCTTGCAATGAATATGTGTCTGTATTGCCTGGTGATGTGTAACCTTAGATGCCAAATTTGCATGTAAATTCTCCAATCCTAAAGCCCAACGAGAGATTACTGGACCAGTGGTACACATCTGAGTGAGAATACCATTCAATCAACTTTCCAAGCGTCAGTGGAAGATTTAGTGAGAAAACCTCTATTCCTAACTTAGCTTGAATCTCACTTTTTGGAATATCGTATTAGAAAATTAACAAAAATGCAGTTACCAAATAATGGATGGATAGATCGAGAACATAACTTAGTCATGGGCTATGAGTAAATAAAAGTGTAAAATGACAGAATCAATGATTTAGATAATGCCATAAAATGGATAACCTGTATAGAATATCAGCAAGGGAAGAAGATTTCAAACATGGAAGAAAGACCAGAAGGAGAAAACAAAATTGATGATTGAATCTCAATAATGAAGCAACACTATTATAAATATTCAAAAACAGCTTTCCTTGATATTTCTCAAATGTGCAGCATTCAACTTTTATGTATCTGACATAGACCACAGATGATTTCAATTTCTGCTTCTTGTCACCTACTGAATTGCTTTAGGATTAGCCCAGCTCATACAAGTGGATTTGCTTACACTATCCTGAATTGGTGTCTGGCTCTTTGAATTAAGAATACTATAACAAAAATTTCTGGGTTATGGACAACAGAAGGATCAGCCTGAACACATGCATGTGACTGAGATACGTATATGTCATAATTACACATGTATTTTTTTTTCTGTTTTCTTGCCATAAGCTGCTTTGCCTGGTGAGAAATCTAAAGCAAAAGATAAATTATTTGTTGCCATAGGAGGTGTATAAAATCCTGATATTCTAATTGTATGTTTCCTATGAAGTACATTTCTTTCTTTGTTGTATAGACACTTTATTGTATTTAATGATAAGATATTTAAATATGGTAGGGATGATTCTATGTTTTAAGAAATGTTACAAGTAAATTTTAATTATGAAAATAATTACAAAATTTTATTAAATAAAAATTATCTCAAATATCTTTAATTTTTTTTCCTCTCTGGTTACATTAAACTTATGCCTAAAGTACCAGAAATTTAGAATTCGAGAAGATTCCCTGGAAAAGGTACTTAGGTTTCCCATGAGACAGACTAATTTGAGCAACAGCAACTTTGGAAAGGCAGTTACTGCATTTCCCTTTGACCCCTGAGCCAGGCACTGAGTCCTGCCTGTGGCTATATTAGAACTCTTACGGTGGATAGAATGAGAAAAGGAAATGCTGCATATTTCAGAATTTAGCTGGTTCTTATTAGACAAGCTTCTTCGCCTCTCCAACTACCAGCTGGAATTTTCCTCTAAAATTGTAAATTTTACATGAAGAAATCACTTTTATTTACATGCTAAATTCTTATGAAATGTGTATATATGCATATTAGCTATGCCTCAAATAATCTGCTATTTTATAAAGTTGGAAAATCACCACTTAAAATTAGAGAAGAGTAGCAGTAATGGGACATACCTTTTTAAAGCAGATTGAATAACCCTGATATCATAATTTGACACAATAAGTTTAATCACTAAGGGACACTATTTTCTTTATGAAAATTTTCATCAGGCAAGGCTTATCATCTATTTTCCTTGTTAAATGATTGTAGGGGATCTATAAATAGAGATATATTCTCCCACTATTGCCAACTATACTTTATTTTTATAAGACACTGAAATATTTTCCTCACATCAGCTTTTATTTGATTTTTGCCTTTCCTAAGAAAATTGTATAAAACTGTAAGTTAAAAAGATCGACTTAAAGATAGAAATTGTGGCATTATTTCAAAATTTTATGTTGTTTCATAAATTTAGTCCTTCAAAACTATGAGTTAAGAACTGACCTTACTATCAAAGTTACTATATGGAATGCTATACACTATATATTTTTAAAAATAAATAAAATTCTAAATTTTACTAGACTTATCTCAAATAGTCTATTGCACACAATTTACAAAATGCCTAAAGTGATTTCAAGAGCATTTTCAAATATGTAATATATTTGTAAGTTTCTGAATTGATTAGATGAAGTGAGAAAAATAAAATAGAAATATTAATAAACATTTAGTTTAAAAATATCTCTCCTAATAAGGTCAAATTTAAGATTTCAAATTATCTTGACTATTTCACTCAGATCAAATACATTAAATATTAGTTTGAAGGGCCGACAATCTATTCCTTACTTCATATATATAACCTAGTCTCTGGTTTTTAAATGTAACATTGCCATAGTGGAGCATGTATATATTTCACTCACTGTGATCAATATTTGTATAAATTGCCATGTAGTGGAGACTATCACTATCAGAATCAGTTGGAAAGACGTGGGAACTAACTAGACTTGCAATGAGATGCTCCATTTTCATTGTTAGTATCAATATATTAATTATAGAAATAATCAATACCTTCATTATGCATGCATATATTATACTTGCATTTCTGGTATATATATTCCACAAAGTTAAAGGAATTATCCAGAAAATTTTAGAATCAGAACTAGGCTTTACCAAATTTGTAATACAATAGAATGACTTATTTCTTTAAAGTGTAAAAACAAAACAAAGCAAAAAACTGTTTGCTGTATGTATGCTAGTTACCAAATAAAGATGATCATAATTTATATCTTATATTTATATTGAAATGTATGTCAGAACAAATTAAGTATACCACGACATTAAAAATAATTCAAATTGCAATCCTAAGGTTTTAGAAACAAACAAATGAAACAATATGGGTGCCCTTTATTAACACTTTTATACAGTAAATAACATAATATCTTCATTGCAACAGCTCTGCTTTGAAGTATGTAGTAAAAAGAGTTTATTCAATATTAAGGTTATAGGAAATAGCATAATTACTGCATATATATATATACATATACACACACATATATGTATATGTATATGCAGTAATTATGCTATTTCCCGTAGGGGAAAAAATTGAAGAAAATGTATCATTTACTGGGTGTAGAAATAGTCCTTTCTATAATATTGTGACTAAATGTTCTTCTAGAGCTTTTCTTAAAACATAGTATAACAGAGGGTACAATTTATCTTAAAGATCCTATGCCTTTTATAGTTATATTTTTCATGTACCATGGACAATGATATATGAATATTATGAAATGTATCCCATTCCCTGCAATCACCTCCCACTGCAAACATGGAGAAAGTTTTTTTTGTTTTCATGATCAATTCTTGGGCTGCCCTATTCTTAAAAGAATAACTAAGAGAAAACTAAGTAAGTTCATTCACCTAATGAAGAGCTGAGACAAGAGGGGAAAGATACAGCTAGCATTGCCTAACAGAATATTGGGAATAAATAGTGAGACTCTCTAGAGCAGCTGCTAGGTGTAAGTAATTGGAAATTAAGGAAAAGAGTATTTAAAGTGCTACTGAGAAATATGAATTGACCTACTTTTAATGGTTTTTAACCAATACAATAATGTTTTAAATTACATTTAGTGCTACTAGCTTTCTTTTAAAAAATAGTCGTCAGTTCTACCCCAAGACTGAAAACAGTGGTGATTTCTTTTTGTAGTTGCTGTTTTTTATTGAACTAAAATGTCCCCTTTAAAATCTAAATATATAGGAAAAGTAAATATGTCTACTGTCTTGTAATATTTTCAAATATGTAAAAATAGCTTTCATGTTTTTCACACCCTAACTGCTCCAATGTAGTTTTCCTTCTCCAATTTAACATCTCTGTTTCTTGAGTCTCTTTCCATATGCTAGGACTTTTACATCTCTCTTGATCCTTTTCTCTACTTGTGAAGCTATTCTGTTCTAATATAACTGAGACCCTCTACAATACCCATAACTGGAAGCAAGTCTCCAAATACTACCAACCCTTCACAGGTTCATTCTGTCTTGACTAGGATATTCTGTACTAATACGCTTGATCAGCAGACAATACCATAGCAAACTCTATCTCATAAGAAGTTAGGGGTCAATTAGAATCCACGTATTTTATATAAACTGCTGTCAAACAAAATGTACTCCATCCCCTTTAATTATGTGTTTAATTTATATGCAAAGACTTTACATTCGTTCATGTTAAATCATTTAAATTACCAAAATGCTATTTTATAATTTAAAATATTTGGAAAATGAGCTATCAATTCAACTTGTGTCACCTGCCATTTATATTATATTAAACAAGTGTTATCTCTGAAGATAAATTTTCCATTCTCTTCATACTACCAGTTTAGTTAATGGGACCACAATTTATACAATTGCCTAATTCCACACCATATTGTAAAAGCATAATCTGGTTATACGGATATCACCCACTTCAAGTCATTTGATAGAGGAGCTGAGTGCATTGAAATGCATAAACTGTTCTAGATGGGGAGACTTAATAAACAGTATAATAAACGTTTGATTCTCCCCATGCTAATATGAGCATGCTAATATCAGTACGTTTTTTGTTTGTTTTTGCAATTTGGATGCAGTGATTTTTAAAGTTCAAATGAAGGAAAAATACTTAAGATGTTAACTATAAAACAACAATAATGAAAGACTTCTTTATATCAGTTCAGAATCAGATGCTGTAAATTAATTTTGTTGTAGATCAAAGTCATAGAACAGAGAAGTCAGATTAAATCCTCATGCATAGGAGAAGCTAATCTTTAACAATGCAGTAGTTCAATTTACTGAGACAAATGTTCTCTTTAAGAGATATGCTGGCATAACTGACTATATGATGAAAATCCGTAATGACCTACACTGTTTTATACTTTTAAAATATAATTCCCTTATATGTTTTCTCTATATACATTCACTGTCATTTGAGATGATGCCATGTTTGTTTCAACCATCAAATATAATATTCAATACTCATGAAAAGTATGATAGTCTATCACAGGTTCTCCATTTCCTCCCATTCATATGTTCTCCTTTTTTGTAAAGTCCCATTTTTTTCTGTCATTATATTTTTAAGTGATCTCTTTTAAGCCATTTGTTAAGGGAATTTGCTAACAACAAATTCTCTCAGTTTTCTTTCATCTGAGATTATCTTTATGTGGTTTTCACTTCTGAAGAACACTTTTGCTGGATACAAAATTCATGATTTGCAAATATTTTTATTAATTGCCAGAAAAATGTTATTCTGCTTCCTTCCAGCCTCTATGGTTTCAGATGAAAAACTCACAGTTATTCATATTGCTCTTTTCCTAGAAAATAGCGCATCATTTTTCTGGGGTTTCTTTTACATTTTCTGTTGTTAGTTTTGAGGAAATTAGTTATGTGCTTTTAAGTAGATTTATTTGCTTCTGTCCTATTTGGGCTTTGCTAGAATTATTTAACTTAGTTTAGATTTTTTTGCCAAATTTGGGGAATTTCTATCTGTCATTTTCTTTAGATATTCTTTCAGCCCTATTTTCTGGAATTGAAATATTTTAAATATAAACTCTTTGGTTATTGGCTCACAGATTTCTGAGGCTGTCCATTTTTTTCTATTTTTACTTTATTGTTCTGTTTGTGTAAATTCTGTTAATCTGTCTTCAAGTTTATCTATTTTCTCTTTTGTTTTTGCTCAATTATTGATTGTTTTCATTCAATGAAGATATTTATTTAGGTTATTGTATTTTTAATTCTATATATACATTAGTTATTTTTATATCTTCTATTGTTTTCTGATATTTTCCAAAACAATACAGAACATTATTAAAAGCTTTATATTATTTTCTCTTAAATCACAAGATATGTATTGATTTTATTTAATTTTATTTCAGATGTATGTGATGCATATTTTTTGAAATTTGCTGAGACTTTCTTTTTAGCCTTATTTATGACTATTTTATATTACCTGTTTGTACAAAATAAAAAACATATTCTCTAAATCATGAGTTAGAACTCTCTTTTTATCTAAAAGGCAGACTTGCAAATTGTGTTGTTTACTTCTCCCACAGCATTGCTAATATTTAATTTCTTCCTAGTCAAGAAATGTACATAGAAAATCCTTATGTTATAGACTTTCTCTATCGTTATATTAATTTTCTTTCTTTTTTTGCATTTTATATTTTATAAAAATCTACATTTATATAAAACTCTAATATATAATATTATTAACTTTCATCTGGTGCACATATATTTGAAAGTTACATCTTTGTGATAAATAAAACCTTTCCATATTTATTATTATTCAGTAGCACTCAATTTATAATTTTAATACTTTTTCAGTATATTTTATCCTATTGTAGCTACACTATAGCACTACTGTTAGCTACTATCTGGTGTGTAATTTTTTCTATTATTTTTATTCTCAACCCAATTAATTTTAATTTGTGGTATGTTTAGTCATTTCTACCCTAATTATTTTTCATGTTGTTCCACTTTTTTTCTTTTCTTTTCTTTTCTTTCTTTCTTTTTTTTTCTTTTTTCTTTTTTCTTTTTTTTTTAGGACAGAGTTTTGCTCTTGTTTCCCAGGCTGGAGTGCAATGGTGCGTTCTCAGCTCACTGCAGCCTCCACTTCCCAGGTTCAAGCTATTCTCCTGCCTTAGCCTCCCACGTAGCTGGGATTACAGGCATCTGCCAACACACCTGGCTAATTTTTTGTATTTTTAGTAGATACAGGGTTTCACCATGTTGGCAAGGATGGTCTCAATCTCTTGACCTCATGATCCACCCACCTTGGCCTCCCAAAATGCTGGGATCACAGGCATGAGTCACCTCTTGGTCATTGTCCCACTTTTTAAATAGTTTTAAAAATTTTTCTCATGCAATATTAAAATTGAAAGCTATTGTCTCATCTCCCATAATAAGAAAATAACTTTAGCTCACCTTTTTATTCCTTGATCCCCCTACTCTCCAAACCTTATCTGATAATACCTTGCTTTTAAATTTGGGGTCGCACTTTCTCTCTCTCTGTCTCTCTTTTTCTCTTTATCTCCCTCTCTCCCTCCCTTTTATTCTAGTTGTTTTATAAGCAACAAAAGTGCACTATATAATAACTATTCTACATATAGTAGTCTTCCTTCATCCATGGCTTAACTTTCCATTGTTTCAGTTACCCTTGATCAACAGCCAACTGAAAATAGGTACAAAAAGGTAAGTTAGCAGACAAAGTACCACACTTACATAATTTTTAATATAGTATATACATATAATTGTTTTACTTCATAGTTTGTTATTGTTAATCACTTATTTTGCTGAATTTATAAATTAAACTTTACGTATGTATATAAAAAAACATAAAATATATAGGGTTCAGTACTACCCATGGTTTCAGGCATCCACTGGGGGTCTACTCTACCTTGAATTTTACCTCTCCTCCACTTCAAACATGTGATCAAGACCTGCTTCAAAACATGTTTTTCTGAGAGTGAAATATTATGATATTTAGTATGCCAAAATATTTTGATAATTTTCTTATATTTGAATTACTGTAACCACATTGTCCATAGGTATACATGTGCCGTGGTGATTTGCTGCACCTATCAACCTAAGTTTTAAGCCCCACATGCATTGGCTATTTGTCCTGATGTTCATTCCTCCTCCTCTGACAGGCCACAATGTGTGTCATTCTCTTCTCCGTGTCCAAGTGAACAATACAGAGAAAGAAGTACCACGTTTACATAATTTTTACTGTAGTATATACATATAATTGTTTTATTTTATAAATTGTTATTTTCATTTTTTCTTTTTCTTGTTTTTTTTATTTCAACTATTATCTCTTCATACTTAACATATCTGTGGAGTTTTCTTATTGTGTATTTTTAATATGTACTTGTTCTTTAATACTGAAAATATTATTTATTGATTTATGTCCAATATTACAATTCAAAAATTAGATTTCCCTATCAATTTATTTTTAAATGCATATGCTTTTTATGTTTTCTACTATGTACAGTTTCATAGTTTCCTATGTTTTAAACAATTATATTGTTCACTTGGACACTGGGAGGAGAAAAATATACCCTGTGGCTTGTCAGGGGAGGGGTAGTGGAAGAGGAGCATTGAGACAAATAGCCAGTGTACGTGGGGCTTAAAACCTAGGTGACAGGTTGACAGGTGCAGCAAACCACCATGGCACGTGTGTGCCTATGTAACAAATCTGCACATTCTGCACATGTATCCTGGAAATTAAGGTTAAAAAGAATAAAGGTAGAGTTAAAAGCTATAATGTGCAGTATCTACATTTTTTCTTTTTTATATGTGATGTTCACACTTCAGAATTTGTCAAGATACAATTGATCAATTTTTTAATTGAGAAACGATATTCATTTGTTTTCAAATATTTATTTCCATAATCATTTGTTTTTCTCTGACTCCTATTTCATAGTTGTTAGCGCTTCTACTTTTATCTTCATTACATGTGTGTTTGCCTTTCTTTATGTTTTCTATCTCTTTCTCTTCCTGCTGGGAGATCTCTGCAATATGAACTTCCAATTATATACTTCCACAACTGTGTCTATTCACCTTTATATTTCATCTAGTGTTTTTATTTTAACTATTATCTCTTCACACTTAATATGTTTGCAGAGTTTTTTTGTTGTGTTCCTGTGCGAAACACGCAGGATTGTTGCATAGGTACACATGGCAGTGAGTTTGCTGCCTGCATCCCCCCGTCACCTTTACCTGGCATTTCTCCCCATGTTATCCCTCCCCAATCTCCCCACCACCGGCTGTCCCTCCCCTATTCTCCCCTAACAAACCCCAGTGTGAGATACTCTCCTCCCTGTGTCCATGTATTCTCATTTGCAAAATTAAAATGTCATTCTTTAAAGACAGATGCTTCATTAAAGGAAATTTTTGTTGGACAACTTTTTTACTTATGTGTTGACAGTAGTAACTTTAACACAGACTTAAGCCAATGTTTTAAATATTTTAACATTATTGGAAAAAGCATTGACACATTCACTGATACAATGTGTTAAAATCAGTTTTTACTTAAATTATTTACAATTTTGAATTTAAACTTTTTTGGTGTATTTTTTAAAAATTTTCACAATATTTCATATAATTGCAGTATATCTCTCATAGAATCCAGTGAATAATTTGTTTCACAGTAGTCCTCTGATTTTGACCGCAATGATAAATGTCTGATATAATTATTGATTTAAGTTTACTTTACCTTGATTAATTAAGAGCTTGGTAAAATTAAAATTTAAAAAAATTACCTATTTTAAAAAAATTCAGCTAGACACAGTAATAAATATATTTATAAATAAAATAGAAATAAAGTAGTACTATACCTATAGAATACTTTATTATTTCAAAGACTCTTTTTCAGATTCATTTTCTGTCATATTCAATGTATCCTACATCTATAATACCTAATTTTCAAAACCATCTTTTCATATATTATGAGTTATATTTCTTGACTTATTTACAAGTACAAAATTGTTTTAAACATTTATTTTCATAGACAAGGTAATTTATTGATTCTTCAGAGGTTCATGCTATTAAAAAATAACAAACATAGCTTTAATTTTGAATGTATCATTTAGCATATCACTTAACAAAATCAAATATTTATTACTCCTTTACTTTCTAATGAATTTGTTAAATAAGTTTTTTCATTTCTTTTTAAAAATTATTTTAGTACTAGAGTTTTAAACAGAATATATGAAAGAAATAAAACCATTTACAAAAATATTCCACATATATAAATCAGATATCAAGTGATTATCATGCAAATTTATTTAATATATGTTTCTCTTACGTTTCTTAAAACTGAATATAAACCTTCTCACATTAACATACTTGAACTGGTTTTCCAAATAAAAATCTTTTTTAAAATAACCAACTGTTATTCTGACTGTGGTTATGATCAGATTAACTGTTTACTTGTGATGCTTTATCTAAATGTCTCCTCTTGTTACAAATATTACAGTAGGTAGCTAGTTAGACATGAGCAGGGCAGGAGAGGACCCTCCCAACCAGGAGTGTCTGGAGACCATCAAGTGATAGTCAGATGATTGTTAACTGTCTCTCTAAAATAACTGGTCTCAGCTGGCACAAGGGAAAGACAGTCTCCCAATAGGAAAAGTCTAAAGCTTATGATCAGAAGTTTCCAGATAAGTTTCTCAAGATTGGGCAAGTAGGCTCATGCATGCAAACTAAAAGGCAAAATGGCAGTTTTACTGGTATTTGACATTATAGGAAGATTCTGGTACATGAAAAATGCTTCAAGTGAGCACGTGTACGAATCCAGTAAACACACTGCACATCTGTCTCATCCCAAGTGCTGACAAACCACTGTCCATATGGACAGCTCACCTCAAGGGAAGAATCAGGGGAGAAAAAGCACAACTCCCTAGAAACATACCAACAATAAAACCTCCATGTCAAAGGTCAGACCATGCACTTGATCTCTCAAGTTGCCAGCTTGGACCTCCAAAAAATGTCCTTTACTTCTTTTTGTTCCTGCTCTAAAGCTTTTTCATAAACTTACACTTCTGCTCTTAAACGTGCCTCAGCCTCTCATTCTGCCTTATGTCCCCTGGTTGAATTGTTTCTTCTAAAGAGGCAAGAGTTGAGATTGCAGCACATCTGTATGGATTCGCCACCAGTAACATACTTGGGTTTCATGTGAATTGGATACATTACCTATTGCTAATGTATTTTGGTACCGCGTGACTTGGGTATGCCCTACTGCTAACACTTTGGTGGAGAGTGAAAATAGAAGGAAACTATTCTCATATGCGGTTGGACACATCAGCTCTGCTTCCTTTGGCAGGTCTCTCAGTTTAGCATGATGACTGGCTCCTGGGGGTAAGAAGGACCTTCAGGTCTTTGCTGAGTGGATCTGAGACATTAATGGCTCTCCTTGACAGGAGATTCTCAAGAGTGGTAGGGCTAAAGTCTGAAACTGTGGCAGCCAGGTGCAATGGCTCACAGTTGTAATCCCGGCACTCTGGGAGGCCAAGATGGGTGGGTCACGCCAGATGTTCAAGACCAGCCTGGCCAACATAGTGAAACCCCATCTCTAATAAAAATACAAAAAACTTACCTGGACATGGTGGCACAGGCCTGAAATCCCAGCCACTTGAGAGGCTGAGACAAGAGAATCACTTGAACTCAGGAAGTGGAGGCTGCAGTGACCCAAGATCACAGATGTTCAGTGAATCAGAGAAAATAGGAAAGGACAAAGCTTGCTTGCTCTCATCTTCAGCGAAACTTGAAATCATTTCTGGATAAAGAAAGTATGTTGCATTTTCAGGAGTCAGGTTCTAGATTCTAAGAACTAGTGAGAGAATAAACTAAAAAATCAAACAGATGTCAGAGTCCTATAGCCAATTCTGAGAAACTTGAAGTCTCTTCTGTGAGCAATAAGGCCGATTAAAGGCTTTTAAGCAGGGGAATAAGCTGGTCAGATTTGTATTCATGAAAGATCATTCTGGCAACAGTGGAGAGAATGGATAGGTTGTGAGCATGACTGGAGGCTAGAAAGTTCTAAGAAACATTTGCAAAGAGAACATTGAAATAACACTGGGAATACAGAGCCCTGTTTCTAACTCAGCCACTAACTGTTGGTATTGTCACCTCTGGCAAGTCACCTGACCTCTCTGAGGTCCCACAGCTGCGTGTGTGAAATGAGGGAGTTGAACTACTTGGTCTCTACGTTTCTTCCTGCTCTGATGGCATAATGTAATAATAGCTTCTCTATTGCATACCATGCATTACAAGAAAGAAATTTCTTACTCAATGGAGCGTTTGTGTTTTTTAAAGGTGATTGCTATTATTAGTATCTGCACTGAAAAACACTACAAGTTTTTAATCTATAAACTTAAAAAGTCACAAATAGGACAGTATCTAAAGTTAATATAAACTTCATATCTCAATGAGCTATTTTGTCTCTACATTAAAATTTAAAACACAAAGACCTAAGGTGAAAGATAAAATGTAGTTAGTATTACTTAGATTTTAGACAGGTAGAGAGCAATCGCTAGTGTCTCATCATTGTCACTTAAAAATATTATGTATTTACATGGCATACTAATAGAGTACTTACAATGATCCTATTCATTAAAATACCAGGGAACATGGTATAAACATAGCTGACAACAGCAATTTCAAACGTATCTGTGAATTTGAGTACTTTTTTATTATACTTTAAGTTCTCGAGTACATGTGCAGAACATGCAGGTTTGTTGCATACATATACGTGTGCCATCGCGGTTTGCTGCATCCATCACCCCCTCATTTACATTAGGTATTTCTCCTAATGCTATCCCTCCCCTACCTCCCCAACCCCTTACTGTTCCTCCCCCACCCTCCATACCCCAACAGGCCCCTGTGTGTAATGTTCACCATAGGAATGCTTTTACACCATTGGTGGGAGTGTAAATTAGTTCAACCATTGTGGAAGACAGTGGTGACTCCTCAGAGATCTATAACTAGAAATCCATTTGACCTTGTAATACCAATATTGGTATTACAATATATATCCAAAGGATTACAAATCATTCTGTTATAAAGACACATGCACACGTATGTTTGCTGCAGCACTGTTCGCAATAGCAAAGACTTGGGGACCAACCCAATGCCCATCAGTGAGAGACTGGATAAAGAAAATGTGGCACCTATACACCACGGAATACTATGCAGCCATAAAAAAGATGAGTTCATGTGTTTTGCAGGGACATTGTTAAACCTGATATTGTTGGTATATAGAGATACTACAATTTTTGTACATTGATTTTGTATCCTCAAAATTTATTGAAGTTGTTTATCATCTCTAGGAGCCTTCGAACAGAAACTATAGGGTTTTCTAGGTGTAGGGTCATTTCATCTGTCAAGAGACGTAGTTTAAATTCCTCTTCCTATTTGGATGTCTTTTGGTTTCTTTCTCTTGTCTGCTTGCTCTGACTAGAACTTCTAGTACAATATTGAAAAAGAATGACAGCGTGCAACCTTGTCTTTTCTGGTTCTCAAGGGGGAAAGCTGCCAGCTTTTGTCCATTTAATTTGAAATGTCTGTGGATTTGTCATAAATAGCCCTCATTTTTTCTAGGTGTGTTCCTTTGATGCCTGGTTTTTTGCGGGTTTCTAATATAAAGGGATGTTTAATTTTGTCTAAAGCCTTTTATTCATTTATTGAGATGATTAGGTCACATTTGTTAAAAACAAAACCTAAACTAAACTGAAAGCTCTGTTTATGTGATTAATCACATTTATTAATTTATGTATTTTAAACCAAACATGCATCCTACAAACAAAGCCTACTAGATTGTGGTGAACTAACTTTGGACTCTGGACTTCCAGGTTAATGCTAAAATGAGTTAAGACTTTGAAAGATTGTTGGGAAGGCATGATTGGTTTTGAAATGTGAGAACATGAGATTTGGAGGGGCCAGATAATAATAATATGGTTTATTTGTGTCCCACCCAAATCTCAACTTGAATTGTATTCCCCAGAATTCCCACATGTTGTGGTAGGGACCCAGGGAGGTAATCGAATCCTTTGCACCTGTCATTACTGTGCTATTTTCATGACAACCAGTAAGTCTCATGAGATCTGATGGGTTTACCAGGGGTTTTCACTTTTGCTTCTTCTTAATTTTTCTCTTGCATCCACCACGCAAGAAGTGCCTTTTGCCTCCTGCCATGATTCTGAGGCCTCCCCAGCCATGTGGAACTATAAATTCAATTAAACTTCTTTTATCCCCCGGCCTTGGGTATGTCTTTATCAGCAGCATGAAAATGGAGTAATGCAAGTGTTGAACTTAGTTATTGAATATATTTGTCAGTTTTCTGCCTTAAAGAATCCTGTTAATGGAATTTTAATGTCTCTCACTATCATTGTGTAGCTATATAAATCTCTTTGTAGGTCTCTAAATCTTGTTTTATGAATCTGTTGTGTGCCTATAGTTATGATAGTTAAGTCCTGTTCTGTTGAATTCTTTATTATTATATAATTCCCTTCTTTGTCCTTTCTGATTGTTTTTGATTTAAAGTCTCTTTTGTGTCAAGTAAAAGTAGCAATCTCTCCTGTATTTTATTTTCTGTTTGCTTGATAGATTTTTCTCTATCTGTTTTCTTAGGGCTGTGGGTGCTATTGCATGAGAGAAGGGTCTCTCAAAGACAGCATACATTTGTGTCTTTCTTCTTTATTCAACTTGCCATTCTGTTTCTTTCTAGTGGGGTGTTTACCTTGCTTACATTCAAGGTTACTATCGGTATGTGAGGATTTGATTCCGTCTCCGTGTTGCTAGCTGATTATTATGTTGGCTGCACTGCATCATTGCTTTACAGCATCAGTGGGTTATGTACGTAAGTGTGTTTGTGTGGGGCAGGTGACAGTCTTTCACTTTCATGTTTAACACTCCCTTCAGGATCTCTCCTAAGTCAGGTCTGGGGGTAAATGATTCCCTTAGCACTTGCTTGTTGTAAAAAGATTTTTTTTTTTTCTCCTTTGCTTATGATACTTAGTTTGGCTGGAGACAAAATTCTTCATTGGCATTTATTTTCTTTAAGGAGGCTGAATATAGGCCCCCATTTCTTCTGGCTGGTAACATTTCTGCTAAAAGGTCTACTCTTCGTATGTGTTCTTCCCCTTTTCTCTTACTGCTTTCAATATTTTTTATTTTTCATCAGCCTTGGAAAATCTGATTACTTTGTGTCTTGCAGATGATTGTCTTTTATAGTATCTTATTGGGACTCTATAAATTTTCTGAATCTGCATGTCAACCTCTCCAGTGAGGTTGAGAAAATGTTCTCAAACAACATCCTCAAATATGTATACCAGATTGCTTCCTCTTTCTCCCTCCCTTCCTGGGATGCCAATAAGTCTTAGGTTTAGTCATTTTACATAATCCCTTATTTCTCAGAGATTTTTCTCATTAATTTTTATTTATTTATTTTTGTTTGTCTAAATTAATAGGAAAAAAAAGATAACACTGATCTGTTCCTGTGTCAAACTCTCTGGGTTCCAGGTAGCCTGGAATTCTGTCTCTGCCAGCTCTCATGAAAGCTCTTGCTGCCAGTTCAAATGTTCTGTTAAGTGTGGTTTTCTGGAACTAAATTTTTCAAGTCCATGGCAAGAGCTGACCACTATATCGCTTTCATTCACCATTCACCAGGAGCCACTCAAGGACACAAACAAATTCTAGTGCTTGACAACCCTGTGCAAGACTCTCAGCATGCTCCCTTCTCAGCCATTTCTGAGTCCTTGCTCAGTCCACTGTCAATGCTATTTTTCTGGAGATCTCTTAGCAGTGTGTTAGTCTATTCTATTAATAGAAAAAAGCTGTTCCTGTCCACGTCTAGTTGGCCATCTTGGCTTCAAATCAATGACAGAGTTTGATTCTATTTTTCTTTACATTAGCTTTGATGATCTCATAGTTTTGGCATGGAAATTTTGAAGAAAAATTGTACTTGTTTAAAAATTTTAACTATATTCTCTTGACAAATGTACACATTAATCTTTATAATGTAATATACATTTTCAAAGTTACACTTTTAAGGAATTATATCTCCTCGAGCTTATAACAGCATCTTCTCAGGGCACTGGAATATTTCTGGCTGGAATATTTCTGGCTCTTCAGTTTTTCTTGTTCCTGACTTATATTTACTCCATCTTGGCTTCTGATGAGATCTGCTTGTAGTACTGCTTTCAGTAGTTTTGCCTTGTTGCAGCTTTCTTTGGTTAGTTCTTGTCATTGTTCCTTAGTGTTTGATCTCAAATAATGTATTGTAAAATAAATTATATACAACATATCAACTTATTATAAATGAGGACATTTCACAGATGTTACTTACATAGCATATGTAGCATATTAATGAGTCTATGCCTATAAAAATAGCTTTCCCAAATATTGATATTCTTTAAAGAATAGTATAATTGTGAATTGAATAGAGCTTTTAGACTTAAGAGTTAAGGGGATCCAGATTTTGCCATTATTGTGGGATTAATTTTCTGAAGAATCTTGTGTGAATTTATTCATTTATCTAAAATTCAGTGTGCTAATCTTTAAACTACATAGGTTAAATGTCTTAGAATATCTTGTGCTACTGTAACAGAATACCTGAAATTGGATAATTTGTAATAAAGAGGAATTTATTTGATCCATGGTTTTGGAGGCTGAGAAGTCTAAGAGTAAGGAGCCACATCTTGTGGGATCTTCTTGCAGTGTTTTCTCAAGTTAAACAGTTGGAAAAGAAAAAAATGATGCATGGCAGAGAGAGAGATGAGAAGAGAGACAGACAGAGAGAGGGAAGGAGGGTCAACCAAATTTATCAATTTTTCAGAAACCCACTCCTGCACTCTTATAATAACTAACTAATTTCTGCAGTTACAGGAATTCGTGAGGGCAGTGCACTCATGACCTAATCATGTCTTAAAGCTTCCACCTCTCAACATTGTTGCAATGAAGATTAAGTTTCCAACCTATGAACTCTGGAGGACACATTCAAACCACAATATTGGATTATATCTTTTTTTTTTTGTATTTACATATAGCCAGTGTGTGTGTGTGTGTGTGTGTGTATATATATATATACATGCACACTATATTTGAATGGAGATATATATATATCCCTATACATATATATATATGTGTATCCATGCAAATATAGCATCTATGAATCTCTTACATATATAATATATATGTATTATATGTCTTACATGTCTGATAAATTTAAAGTTTGATTTACTCTAAGATCAATTATCTAAGTAAATAGTGTCATGTGGCTCTGAAAGGAGCTAATGGAATCCTCAGAAGCAGAGATTGTCTAGTACATGTGTCTCCAATATCTGGGACACAGACCAATACTGTTTCAAGGCCTATTAGAAACTGGGCCATATTGCATGAGGTGAGGGGCCGTGAGTGGGCATTACCACCTATATAGGAACTGGGCCATACTGCATGACGTGAGGGGCCGCAAGTGGGCATTACCACCTGAGCTCCACCTCCTGTTAGATCAGTGGCAGCATTAGGTTCTCACAGGAGCAAGAACCCGATTGTGAACTGTGTATGGGAGGGATGTAGGTTGTGTGCTTCTTATGAAAATCTAATGCCTGCCGATCTCAGGTGGAACAGTTTCATTCTAAAAACATGCTCCCCCATTCAGTCAGTGGAAAAATTGTCTTCCATGAAACTGGTCCCTGGTGCCAAAAAGGCTGGGGACCGTGGTTTAATAAATATTTTTTGTATTGCTTGTGCAGTTCTGTAGATACAGAAATGGAGCAGGGACACCTCTTAGGGTCCTGGAGGCCTTCCAATGAAATAATGAAAAAACTTGAGTTCCTTCAAAAAAAATTTCAGGCACCTAGCATTCCTGAAATGCAAATAGACTACTGGATAAGTAATAAGGTTAGTTGCTTAAAAGAATAGCCAAAGAAGTTAGAATCACAGGATGTTTCTTTTCTCTGTGGAAACTAAAGGTAACATTTAAAAATAGATCCCTCAGATTTTTCTGTTTTGTTTTTCAAAAGCTGAACCCCAACCAAATGAATCCACTGGCATCTAGACCTCAGATAAGGGGAATGGGGGACTGAACTCAGATTATCATTCTTTCCTGAATATTAAATTCCTTCCTGAGGGGCCTAGAGGAGGTCACACTCCCAGAAATAACATTATTTTCTGCTGAGCAAGAAATTTTAAACAAAAATTCACCTCATGAACCAGTTGAAAATCAGAAAATCTTCGAATCCACCTATAACCCATGGGTCCCCATTTCAAGATATCTCACCTCTTTAGGTCAAAGCAGTGGATAGCCTACAAGTACTGGTTTATGACTTTGCCCATAACCTCTGCCTTGCCATCTTTAAAAACTCGTCACTGCAAGCCATCTGGGAGCTCATGTCTTAAGCATTAGCTTCCTGATTCTCCTTGCTTTGTGCCCTGCAAAAAATGC
Organism: Plecturocebus donacophilus; assembly: GCA_004027715.1. Classification (NCBI taxonomy): domain Eukaryota; kingdom Metazoa; phylum Chordata; class Mammalia; order Primates; family Pitheciidae; genus Plecturocebus; species Plecturocebus donacophilus. The sequence goes on along the minus strand of PVKP010000676.1, from coordinate 106,429 downwards.
CTTACTTTCTCTGCTGCAATTCAGAGGTCAGTGTCTGGCATTGCTATGCCAAAGGAGCGGACTCCAGTTTGGTTTGATAAAAATACTTCACTCCCATGCTCCAAACTCATCTGAAGTTACATTACTTGTAAGAAATAATTATGAATTTTTCTCTATTCCTCCCAAACCAGAGTAGTTATATCTTTCATGTGATTTTAATGCACTTTACATATACCTCAATGAATATCTTCTTTAGATCAGGGCAGAAGGGGCCTCTGATCTTGGCTGGTACATTACAGGACCCACCGTTTATAACCGCACACACACACACACACACACACACAGACACACACACACATACACAGACACACACAATTTTACAAAGTATACTTGGGTAGTTTGTCACTTGGGAATCACTGGTTAGTGTTGGCATGGTGTGACCATAACCCTAAGTACCTGCCCCTGTGAGGAATGCCTTTCTGGAAGTGGGGTAATGCTTGAGTGCATCCCTTGCCCTGTCCTTGAAATAAAGGATGTCTGAACATTAGAAACATTAGTGCATTGTGCTGCTGCCTGCACTACAGAATGCACTGTGACAGAGTGTGGAAACAATGTGAGCAGCACAAGCATTTAAGTAAGAGAAAAGACAAATTAATTAACTCGTCAAATTCTTCTTCACAGCATGAATGCCACAGATTCCTGCATAAGCAAGTATCATCACCAAGTAGCATTGAGCAGCCTTTTTCCTTCTTCACTTTTGTTTTAATTCATGGTTCCAGTGATACTCCAGAATTACACGGTATTCAGAATAACAGTACAGGGCGATTGAAAACCTATTGTAACAGTAAACAATCTCTCCTACTGTAAATGTACATATATGTATATTTCTAGGTGAAATTTTGATCTCATGATATCAATTCTTTATGTCAGTAACAAGATGAATATTGACCAGTAGAATTTTGAATAGTTTGAATTTTACACTTAATCTATAATTTTGTAAAATATCTATGCATTTTTGTACATTTTTAAGTAAACTTTTTTTATTTCTTAGAAAGTTACTTTTAGTAGAATACAAACTGTAAACATTCTTACTATAACAAGGAGTTTACTACTGTGAAGACAAAATGTGTTATTAAATAATTATATATATAATTATCTTTATTTTACTATTCAGCCAAGTATTTCTGCCCTCTCTGTGAAACAAACATGTAAAATAAATAATAAATTATGTGGTCTCTGGCATTTTGCTGTTTTTTGTTCATTTAAATATTATAGCTTTTTACATAATTTTCTTATTTTATTTTCATGAAGGTATAATTACAACAGGAGGTGAGAGAATATATTTAATAATTTGTTTTATATATATATATATATATATATATATATGAATAAAACTCTTACACATAATTTGTTCTCTTGCTGTTGACCCCATAACTGTAATGGATGAATGTGATGTGATATTAATAATAAACATCTTCCTATTATGTTGAAATAATATATTACCTACTTTCTCCAAGCCATTTCAATATGGAAAAAAATGGGTAATCCATTCCCCTGACCAGAATAAGAAATGCAATATTTAAAGAAAATAAATTGTCCTAGGAACTAACCAGACTCAACCTGAAAGCACATTTATCATGGAGAACGTTAGTCTTATGTTAGTGGATATTATCCACAGTCACAGAATCCAATTTAAGTTCAATATCAACTTCAAGAGAAATACCTTAGGCTTCCCTTTTACCTTGTTGAACACCATCTTCCCTCTTTGAGATTGCTGTTTTCTAAGGAATGCTTTTCTTGTAAGTCTGGACCCCAACCACTAAAATGGCCAAGGTTTATTCTTTCTCTTCTTTAAAGATACAGGGATTATCTGAAACATTTTCATTTAGACAATGGTCTCTCCAGATGAGTGGTGGTTCATTCTAACAAATCTTTTTATCTTTACTCCTATCTCAGTGCTTAGCATACAGAAAGCACTCAGTACACACTTGTTGAATAAATAAATAAATGGATAAATGAATAAATTAGGAATAATACTATCAGTGTCTTCTCCATTAAGGCTACAACTACCTATAGGTTTTTATCTTTTCAGTTTTAGAGCTCACATTTTAAGTTGTGAAATATACATAAATGTGTATGGAGAATTGGCATGTAGAATGTTTCTGACACGTAAAGCCCTTTATTATGATAAACAGCTGACACAAGTAGGTATGTCCAATGTGAAAGGTGAAGAGTTTGGAAAGAGGCATTATTTTTGGACAGTATTTGAACAATTTTGGACATATTATTTCCTTGTTATATTGTATTCTTTGTGTAGGAATTTTCGTGGTTAGTAATTGTTAACACTCACATATTTTTCAGTCCCAGGCACTGGTTCCAGCAGTTTTACATAAAAGTCAGTCCTTTAAGGTAGCTATTTTCACTCTCTTCATTTGTAACTTAGGAAACTGAAACAGTGTATATTAGTCACAGAGTCATGTAGCTAGCCATTGTCAGTTCTCTTAATCGCTATGCACTCTGTCCCCTCCTGTTTGTTTCCTTACTGTCTGTTCTAAAAAATATTAATATTATACTCATAGTCCTACTGCAGTGAGGAAGGTTTTAGACAATAAATAATAATTAAGAAAGAAAAGTTTTAGCAAGTAGTTAACAAAGTATTTCTGTAGGAAAACTGCTTTCTTATATCTAGGCTTTGAGAAATTGAGATTTCCAATTATGAGTTTTCAGATAGAAACTTTTACAACACTGTAACATGTAGATACAACAGGAGATCAATGAATACAGGGTGTGCAGACTCAAAATGCAAACAATTTTATTTATAAGTCAGATTATCGAGTTACATGTATACTAGTTCTGTAATCTCTAAGATTTTTAAAAATAGAATTATTGTTTAGGGCATTTGATATTCTCAGCAAAACTGAGAGGAAGGTTTAATGATTTCCAATATGCCGTCTGCCCTTACACATGTGTATTTTCCCCATTATTAATATTGCCTGCCAATTTGGTACATTTTCTACAATAGGACAACCTATATTAACACATCATTATCATCCAAAGACCATTATTTACATTAGAGTTTATGATTGGTGCAGTTTAGTCTCTGGCTTTGGTCAAATATATAAAGACATGTAACACCATTATTATATCATACAAAATAGTTTCATTGCCCTCAAAATCCTTCGTGTTCTACTTATTCATCCCTCCTCTTCTCCTGATAGCTGGAAACCACACATTTTTCACTGTCTCCACTGTTTTGTGCTTTTCAGAGTGTCACACAGTTGGAATCATACCGTGTAGAGCAATTTCAGAGTGACTCCTTTTACTTCATAATAAGCGTTTATGTTTCCTTTATGTCTTTTCATGGCTTGATAGTTCATTTTTGTTCCTACTAAATAATATTTCACTGTCTGGATATACTATGGTTTATTCATCTACTTAGGGACATCTTGGTTGCTTCCAAGTTTTGGCAATTGTAAGTAAAGTTGCTACGTGTTTTGTGCAGGTTTTTATATAATACAGTTTTCACCTCCTTTGGGTAAAAACCAAGGATATAATTACTGAATCATATGTTAAAGCTATGTTTAGTTTTATAATAAACTATCTAACTATCTTTCAAAGTGGCTGTACCATTTTGCATCCTCACCAACAATAAGTTAGTGTTTCCATTATTTCACATCATTGTCAGCATTTGGCATTGTCAGTGATCTGGACTGTGGTCATTATAATACTGTGTGATGATACCTCATTGTCGTTCTAATTTGCATTGTCCTGATGATCTATGATGTGGAACATCGTTTAATATGCTCATTTTGTCATCTGTAAATATTATTTAATAAAGTGTCTGTTATGGTCTTTGGCCTATTTTTTAATTGTATTATTCTCTCATTGTTGAGTTTTTAACATTCTTTGTATATTTTGGATGGTGGTCCTTTGTCAGGTAGGTCTTTTGCAAATATTTTCCTCACTTAGTCGCCTGTCTTTTTATTCTCTTGATAGTGTCTTTCTGAGAGCATAAACACGTAATTTTAATGAAGTCTAGGTTATCAATTTGTTCTTTTACAGATCATGCATTTGATCTGGTATCCGATATGTCATTGTCAAATCCGAGGATTCCTGTATTTTCTCTTGTGTTATTTTCTAGGAATTTTATAGTTTTGTATTTACATTTAGATCTGTGATGCATTTCGAGTTACCTTTTGTGAAGGGTATAATATCGTTATCTAGATTCACTTTTTTTGCATGTGGATGTCCAAATGTTTCAGCAGCATTTATTCAAAAGACTATATTTACTTCATTGTATTGCATTTGTTAAAAATCTATTAATGATGTTTATTTGCATCTATAACTGGGCTCTTTATTCTAGTTCACTAATTATCTTTTCTTTCCCCCATACCACACTGTCTGGTTACTTTACGTGTATTAGTAATACTTAAAGTCAAGACAGTGTACATCCTCCAAATTTGTTCTCCTTTTTCTTCAGTATTGGGTTGGTTATTCTGGGTCTTTCTCCTCTTTATATAAACTTAAAATCCATTTGTCTATATTTCCAAAGTAGCATTCTGTAACTTTAAGATTAAATTGAATCTACAGATCAAATTGAGAAAAAAAAAAGACATCTTGAAAATGCTGAATCTTTCCATGGGTAAACATGGTATGTCTCCCTGTTTTTAGGTTACAGCATCAGTGTTTTATAATTTACCTCATATAGATACTGTAAATGTTTTGTAGGTATACACCTGAGCATTTCGTATGTTCAAGGATGCTAATGTAAACAGTATTGCATTTTTAATTTAAAATTCTATTTGCTCATTGCTGTATATAGGAAAGTAATTGACTATTGCATATTAACCTTGCATCCTGCAATCTTGCTATAATCACTAATTCCAAGAGTTTGTCAATCATTCTGAATTTTCTATATAAATGATTATGTCATATGAAAAAACGATAGTTTTCCTTCCTCCTTCTCAATCTGTATATGTTTCATTTTATTTCTTGTTTTATTGCATTAGCTAAAACTTCTAGTATGTTGAAAAGCAATGGTGAGAGGGAATATCCTTGCCTTGTTACTGCCCTTTGTAGAAAAATTCTAGCTTCTCACCATTAAGTATAATGCTAGCTAAGAGAGATTTCTGTAGATATTCCTTAACAAGGTGAAGAAATTATTCCCTATTTCTAGTTTACTGAGACTTTTTGTAATGAATCATTGAATTTTGTAAAATGCTTTTTCTGCATCTGTTGATGATCATGTGACTTTTCTTCATGAGACTATAAACATGATGGGTTACATTAAGTCCTTTTTGCAATATTGAATCAGTTTTGAATAACTGATGAGTCCCACTTGATTGTAGCATATAATTCTTGTACAGATTGCTCAATTTGATTTTCTATTTTTTTTTTAACTTTCATTTAAAGTTCAGGGGTATATGAACAGGTTTGTTATACAGGTAAACTCGTGTCACAGGGGTTTGAGGTAATATTGTTTCATCATCCAAATACGAAGCATAGTACCTGATAGATATTTGTTCTACTCTCCACCTTCCTCCCACAGTCTGCTCTCATGTAGGCCCTGGAGTCTGTTGTTCCTCTCTTGGGGTCCACGTGTTCTCATTGTTAGCCTCCACTAATACATGAAAACACATGGTATTTAGTTTTCTGTTCCTGCATAGGTTTGCCTCGGATAATTGCCTCCAGCACTATGCATATTCCTGCATAGGACATGATCTCATTCTATTTTATGACTGCAATGAACATACCTGTCCGTGTGGCTTTATGGTAAAATGATTTATATTTTGGGGGGGTACATACCCAAAACTAGATCAAATGGTACTTCCGTTTTTAGGCCTTTGAGAAATTGCCACACTGCCTTACACAATGGTTGAACTACTTTACATTTCCAACAACAGTGCATAAGTGTTCCCTCTTCCCTGAAACCTTGCCAGCAACTGCTTTTTTCTTGACTTTTTATAATAGCCATTCTGATTGATGTGAAATAGTATCTCACTGTAATTTTGATTCACATTTCTCTAATGATTAATTATGCTGAGCTTTTTTTTTTTTTTTTCCGTATGCTTCTTGGCTGTACGTATGTATTCCTTTAAAACTGTCTGTTTATGTCCTTTGCAAACTTTTTAGCTGAATTTCTTGGTTTGTGCTTACAAATTTCTTCAAGTTCTTTTTGTATTCTGGATATTACACATTTGTCAGATTAATAGTGTACAAACAGGTTCTCCCCATTAGGACACTGTCTGTTATTCTGTTGATGCTTCTTTTGCTGTGCAGTAGCTCTTTAGCTAAATTAAAATCCCATTTGTCAATTTTTGCTTTTGCTGCAATTGCCTTCAGTATCTTCATCATGAAATCTTTGCCACTTCCTGTGTCCAGAAGGATATTTCTTAGGTTATCTTCCAGTCATTTTATAGATAGGAGTTTTACATTTAAGCCTTTAATTCAATTTAAGTTCATTTTTGTATAGAGTGGAAGGAAAGGGAGTGATCTCAATCTTCTGCATATAATTAGCCAGTTATCCCGGCATGGTTTATTGAAAAAGGAGTCCTTTCTCCATTGCTTGTTTTTGTCAGCTTTGTTGATAATCAGATGATGGTAACTGTGTAGCATTATTTTGGAACTCTCTATTCTATTCCATTAGTCTATGTGTCTGTGTCTGTTTTGGTACTGGTACCATGCTGTTTGGATTACACTAAGCTTTTAATCTATTTTGAAGTCAAGTAGTGTGATAACTCCAAATTTGTTGTTTGTGCTCGTGATCACTTTAACTACTTGGGGTCTTTTTGGTTCCATATAAATTGCAGGATTTTTTTTTTTTCTTTTCTGTTCGTTTGAAAGGTGATACTGACTGGGGTTTTTACAGTAATTGCATTGAATCTGTAGATTTTGGGGGTAGTTATTTTGAAAATGTTAATCTATCTATGAGCATGGGATGTCTTTCCTTTTTTTTGTGCCTCTTTTGATTTCTTTCATAAGCATTAAGTAGTTTTAATTTAGAAGATTTTTACCTCCTTGGTTCTATTTATTCTTAGGTGTTTGGTATTTTTTTTTCAGCATTGTAAATGACATTGTCTTTTTGATTTATTTCTCAAAGAGTTCATTATTGGTGTATATAAACATTACCTATTTTGGGTTTCTTTTTAATCCTGCAATTTTACTGATTAATCAAATATAAGAGTTTTTGTGAGGTGTTTAGTTTGTATACAATCATGTCATTTGCAAAGTGACAGTTTTTGGATGCCTTTTATTTCCTTCTCTTGCCTATTGCTCTGGCTAGAAATTCCAGTACGATGTTGAATAGGAATGTACAAGAGGGCAGCCTTAGCTGGGCATGATGGCTCATGCCTGTAATCTCAACACTTTGGGAGGACAAGGTGGGCAGATCATCTGAGGTCAGGAGTTCTAAACCAACTTGGCTAACATGCGGAAATCCCACCTCTACTAAAATACAAAGATTAGCCAGGCTTGGTGGTGGGTGCCTGTAATCCCAGTTACTCAGGAGGCTGAGGCAGAAGAATTGCTTGAACTCAGGAGGCAGAGGTTGCAGTGAGCTGAGATTGCACACATTGCACTCCAGCCTGGGCAACAAAAGTGAAACTCCATCTCAAAACAGGGCATCCTTGTCTTATTCCAGTTTTTAGACAAAAATCTTTTAGCTTTTCTCCATTCATTGTGATATTAGCTGTGGGTTTGTCATATATAGCTTTCATTGTTTGGAGATATGTTTCTTTTTTGTATTTTTTATTTTATTGTTTCTTTTATGCCTAGTTTGTTGAGAAATTTTATCATAAAAGGATGCTACATTTTATTATTTTCTTTCTACATCAGGAAGATCATGTATTTTGTCCTTTATTCTACTAATGTGATGCATCGTGCTTATTGATTTGTGTATGTTGAACCATTCTTGCATCCCAGGGACTAATTTCACTTGATTATGGCGTGTCATCATTTTGGCGTGCTGTAGAATTCAATTTGCTTGTGTTTTGCTGAGGATTTATGTCTAGGTTGATCAGAAATATTGTCCTGTAGTTTTATTTTGTGCTTGTGTTTCTTGTCTCATTTTGGTATTAGGGTAATGTTGGTATTAGAGAATGGACTAGAGATAATTTTCTCTTTTTCAATTTATTGAAATAGTTTCAGGAGGATTGGTGTTAGTTTTTGTTAGTATGGTAGAATTCAGCAGTAAAGACCTTTGGTCTTGGCTTTTTATGCATTGGAAGACTTTTTATTACTTATTCAGTTTTATTACTCATTATTATCTCTTCAGGTTTTCTGTGTCCTCCTGATTAAATTTTGTTACATTGGATGGGTCCAGAAATTTATTCATTTCTTCAAGTATTTCTAGTTTGTTACCAGATACATGTTTATTGTAGTCTCTGACAGTCTTTTTACTTCTGCGTTATCAATGGTAATGTCTCATTTTTTATTTTTGAGTTTACTTGGGTCTTCTTTCTTTTTTAACCTTGATTAGTTACACTAGAATTTATCAATGTTGTTTATCTTTTCAAAAACTCAACATTTTGTTTTATTAATTCTTGGTAATTTAAAAAATCTCTATTTCAATACTGCTCTGATCTGTAATGTTTCTTTTCCTTTACTAATTTTGTGTTTGATCTGTTTTTGCTTTTATAGTTCCTTGTGGTTCACCATTGTTTATATGAAATACTTCTCCATTTGTGATGCAGACATTTATTGCTATAAACTTCCCTCTTATATATCTTATATTTTTGTATGTTGTATTTATGTATTTTTTTTTATTTCCTTTTTATTTCTTTCTTGACAAAATGGTCATTCAGTAGCATATTGTTTAAGTTCCATGTGTTTGTGGTGTTTCCAAATTTCCTCTTGTTAGTATATTTCAATTTTATCTCATTGTGGTCTAAGAAGACTTAGACTACAGTTTTAAAAAATTTGTTACTGGTTATTTTTTGTCCTAACTTATGGTTTATACTGGAGAATCTTTCACATGCTGATGAGAAGATGATGTATTCTGTAGATGTTGGATGAAATATTCTCTGTCTGTTAAGTCCATTTGGTCTAAATTGCTGTTTAAATTCTATGCTTCTTTGTTAATTTTCTGTTTAGATAATCTTTGTAGTGGTGAGAATGGGGTTTTGAAGTCTTCTTCATGTATCACCTTGGAGTCTATCTCTCCCTTTAGACCTAATATTTGTTTTATATGTTTGGCTGTTTCAGTGTTGGGTTCACATATATTTAGAATTATTAAATTCCCTTGTGGTTTTGCTACTGTATTATTATGTAATATGCTTCTCTTTCTCTTTTTACAGTTTTTGACATAAGGCTTGTTTTATCAGATATAAATACAGCTAATTCTGCTTGTTTCTATTTTCATGGAATGGCATTTTTATTGTTTTCCTTTCCATTTATAAGTGTCTTTACAGGTGAGATGAATTTCTTGAAGCATATAGTTGGGTTGTGGTTTTTTACCCATTCAGCAAGTCTATATTTGTTTCCTTTTTTTTTTTTTTTTTTAATGAAGGATAACTTTGCTAGGTATCTTTGCCTGGCACTTTTTACTTTTCTTTTGACACTCTGTATATACCATTCCATTCTCTCCAAGCTTGTAATGTTTCTGCTGAGAAATTTGCTGTTAGTTGTATAGGGCTTCTCTTATAAGTGATTAGACAGTTTTTCTGGCTGTTTTTACAATCTCTCTTTTGACTTCTGACAGTTTGAGTGTAATGAATCATAGAGAAGACCTTTTATAATTTTATCTATTTAGAGCTCTGTGAGCTTTCTGGTATTTAGATATCTAAATCTCTTGCTACATTTTAAATCATTTTAGCTATAATTTCATTAAATAGATTTTCTATCTCTTTTATTTATATTTTGCCTTATGCACACTTGAAATTCAAATATTTTCTCACTTTATAGTATCCCATATGTCACATAAGCTTTGTACATTATTTTTTGTTTTCTTCCTATATTTTCAACTCACTGGACTATTTCAAAAGAACTGTTTTCACATTCTAAAAGTAATTCTTTTTTTTTTTTTTTTTTTTTTTTTTTGAGACAGGGTCTTGCTGTGTCACCAAGTGCCAGGCTGGAGTGCAGTGGCATGATCTCGGCTCACTGCAACCTCTGCCTCCTGGGTTCAAGCAATTCTCCTGCCTCAGCCTCCCGGATACCTGGGACTACAGGCGCACGCCACCACACCCAGCTTATTTATTTATTTTTTTTTTGTATTTTTAGTAGAGACGGGGTTTCACCATGATGGCCAGGATGGTCTCGATCTCTTGACCTCGTGATCTGCCCACCTCGGCCTCCCAAAGTGCTGGGATTAGAGGCTTGAGCCACCATGCCCGGCCAAAGGTAATTCTTTTATTGGTCTAGTCTATTGTTGAAGTTTTCAAATGTCTTTTTTTTAATTTAAATCAGTGAATTGTTTAGTTTCAGAATTTGTTTGGTTCTTTTTTATGACATCTATCTCCTTGATAAATTTCTCATTTATATTCTGAATTGTATTTCTGATTTTTCTGTAATTTTCTATCCTCATTCTTATGTTTCTCACTGAGTTCTTTAATATTATTTGAATTTTGATTTCAGAATTTTATACAGTTTATTATTGAAACTTGAAGCTGGAGAATTATTGTGTTCCTTTGGAGACATCATATTTTCTTGCTTTTTATGTTTCTTGTGTCCTCAAATGAATATATTCCCATCTGGTGTAACAGGCACTACCTTCAATTTTTCAAATTTGCTTTCCTAGGGAAGGACTTCTTCCTGAATCTGTATCTGTGGTGTTGGTTGTTTAAAGCATTTTGACTTTCATTCTGGGTGCATTCAGTAATGTAGGTTTCATGTGATTTATTTGGCTGTAACAGCATTAATGGTGCCTGTGATTTCCTCAGTGGCTTGTAATGTGGTTATTAGTGGAGCCTATGGTGAAGCTTTCCTTGGGAAGGGGACAGCAGGAGGACCCATCCTTGTGTCTCTGTGGCAGAAGTAGTGGGCTGAGCCATCCTGTTTTTGGGCCACAAGGTAACATATAGTGGCACCAACCAATGTTAACAGACTCAGGTAGGCCAATCCATAGGCTTCCAGGTAGGTTGCTTGGGTGACAGCAATGGCAACTGGCTGGTTGCACAGGCCTTCATGTCCCTGGGCAGTGAACATGTTATGAACAACAGTAGGAGCATTGGTATGAAACCATCTCACTCCAAAGTGGTATGCATTTGGGTTGGCAGTGGCTGCAACAGGCTTGGGGGGGGCGTATCCCCAAGACTGGAGGTGGCACATATGGACGGATGATAGCTGTGGTGGTAGGGGCAGGTTGTGTGGGCTTGCCCTCAGACCCTAGGATGAATGTTAAAGTACTAATGGTGATAGACTGGGCAGGGCTACCCTCAGGCTCCTGGATGGTGAGTTCAGGTGCTGAGTGGAAATGGTGCAGATCTGAGCTAGTCAGATCTTTCTTCAGGACCCTTTGTGGTGCATGTAGCTGTTAGCCTAGATAGGCAATGGCAGGGTAATGCACAGGCTCCTGGTGCAGTGCCTGACTTGGTCAGCAGTGGCTGCAACTGTAGGCAGGCAGTGAGGAGTGTGTATTTTGGACCCATATGATAGCTGCAAACAGGGTGACAAGCTGCACACTTCCCAGTTGCCTGCTTACAGCTGCAACCACCTCTGCCCCAACTCAAACATTGCACCAGGGGCCTTAGGATTACCCTGCTACTGCGTATCATGCAAAACCTACATTACGCTTGTAAATGCATAATGGCCTCAATATTGGGGGTAGTCAGGTCACTGCCAATAGCTTGCATTTCAGCTCTAATAGCAGCAGCTACCCAACATTTTGCCTATGGATAGGGGATGTCTACAGACCTCTAGGGATGTCAAGTTGCAGGGTTTGTTGGGCTCTAGAGCAGGATGCCACCTGGTGAGATCTGGGCTCTCAAAATAGTGCCATATTGTAGCCTCTTAAGACTTCAGGGGAAGGTGGGAAGCGGCATTAACTTTCTCTCTGGACAATGTCATCTCATTGTCTCCAGGACCTCCCTCTGTTAATCTCAGGTCCTTTGAGGGTAAAGTGGACCTCCTGTGCCTAGGATTGTAGGAACCTGTGGTGGGAATGCAGACTGCTGGGTTTCTCTCACTTACTTTTTCCCAAAACTGGGGAGCCTCTCTAGGCTCCCAGCAGGTTTCAGTTAACCAAGCTTCCATGTTTTCCTCTCCTTCCTTGCCTTAGGTGTTTCTTGTCACTTCTCTATTGAATTCCAATGTTCTCCCTTATATGATCTATTTGATGTTTGATTTTCTGTTATTGTAGTTCCTCTTTGTGAAGGAGGCAAGTACCAGATATCTCTAGTCAGCCAGCTTGAATCCTCTTCCTCTGTAATATACTATTACAGATAATCCAAATCCACTTAAAAAATAACACTATATGGTGTGGTGGCTCACACTTGTAATGCCAGAATTTTGGGAGGCTGAGGTGGGGGAATCACTTGAGTTCAGGAGTTCAAGACCAGCCTGAGCAACGTAGTAAGATCTGCTCTCTACAAAAAATAAATAAATAAAATTAGGCAGCTACAAGAGCATGTGCCTGTAGTCCCAGCTACTTGGGAGACTGAGGTGGGTTGTTTGCTTGAGCTTGAGAGATCAGGGCTGAAGTGAGCTATGTTCATACCACTGCACTTCAGCCTGGGTGAGAGAGCAAGACCCTGTCTCAAGAAAACAAAACAAATCAAAGCACTATACTGCTTCATAGGTAATTCAAGTACTTTTCATTATTATTACTTTGCAATAATATAATAATCCTAATTCCTCCTCACATTCCCTGTATCATTGATGTTAGTATTTTACTCATATCTAAGCATAAACAAACTTACATATATATGCAAAGCAATAAAATAGATTGTTGCTATTATTTTTGAAAAATTGTTATCTGGTATATCAATTAAGAATAAGAAAATAATAAAAATTTTTATTTCACCTTACTCCTATGCTCTTCTTATTTTCTAAATGAATCTGTTTCTGATCTGCATAATTTTTCTTCTCTTTAAAGAACTTCTTTCACCATCTCTTGCACAGCCGACCAACTGGCAACAAATCTCTCAATGTGTGTTTGGATGAGCAAGTCTATTTCTTCCTCACTTTTGAAAGATAATTTCATAGAAAACAAAATTATTGGTTGTTCAGTATTTTTTTTCTCTCAACTCTTTAAATATTTCATTTCACAATCTTAATGCTTGTATAGTTTCTAAGAGGAAGTCAGACATAATTCTTATCTTTGCTCTTCTATACATAAGGTACTATTTTTTTCCTCTGGCTTATTTCAAGATTGTTTTCTTTGCCTTTGATTTTCTGTAGTATGAATATATATGTCTAGTTAGAGGGGTTTTGGCAAATATTTTGCTGGTGTTCTGTGAACTTCTTTGTTTTTTGTTTATCTGATCTGTTGTTTGGTTATCTGACATTAGTTTGGGAAATATTCTCAGGTTTTATTGTTTCAAATATTTTTCTTTCCCTCTCTTTCTTCTCCTTCTAGTAATCCCCTTATGCGTATATACCATATTTTGTAGTTCCCACAGTTCATGGATACCCTGTTCCCGTTTCTGTTTTTTGTTTTTTTTTTTGTTGCTGCTGCTGTTGTTTTTGTTGTTTTTCTCTCTGCTTTTTAGTTTTGAAAGTTTCTATTGAAATATCCTCAGGCTGGGATTCTTCCTTGGCATTGTCCAGTTTATTGACAAGCTCATGAAAGACCTTCTTAATTTCTCTTAGAGTGTTTGATCTCTAGCCTTTCTTTCTGATCACTTTTCTTAGAATTTCCATCTCTGTACTTTATTGTTCATTTGTTTCTGATACAGTCTACTTTACTCATTAGGCTCTTTAGGATATTAATTACATTTGTTTTAAATTTCTGTTGTGATAATTACAGCTTCCTGACAAACCTGCATTTGGTTCTAATGCTTAGTCTATCTCTTCAAATTGTGCTTTGTGTCTTTGATATGCCTTGTAAATTTTTTCTTGACAGCAAAACATAGTATGTTGGTTATCTTAGTCTGTTTCTGCTGCTATAATAAAATGCTGAAGACTAGGTAAGTATAAAAAACATAAATTTATTTTCTAAAAGCTTCTGGAGCCTGGGAAGTGCAAGATCAAAATATTGGCAGATTCAGTGTCCAGTGAGGGGGTGAGGGATTGTTTTCTTTTTTCAAAAATGGTGCTGCATTGCTGGGTTCTCACTTGGCAGAAGAGATGAATGCTTTATCTTCATATGTTAAAAGGCAAAATGGCAAAGGAGTCTAGCTAATTTTCTTAAGTCTTTTTGCAAAGCACTAATCCCATTTATGAGGGTGGAGCCCTCTTCTGATAACTTCCTAAAAGGCCTCATCTCTTAATGCTGTTGAACTTCAATATGAATCTTGGAGACACAGTAAATCCAAACTATAGCACTGGGCAAAAGGAACAAATAAGTTCCCATTAGGTCTTTAGGAATGTGGTGTTAAGGTTTGGTGAAGGAAAGCATCCGATGCTTAAGGCTCAGTCTTTAGTAAGCCTCTGCTTTTGAACTGTAAATTTCACAAGTGCTTCTCACTTTCACTTCTTCTACACAAGGAAGAACAGGGTGGCTAGGCTGGGATGGAATTGGCAGTTTCCTATGCACAAGGCTAGAAAAGGCTTGAGATTTTATTAAAGTGTTTTTTTGTTGTTGTTTTATTTTGTTTTGTTTTGCTTTTTTAATATTTTAGCGTTTTCTCATCTGGGATAAATGATGTTAATGAAAAGGTTTTGTGCCTATAATTAGCCATAGTACTAAGTGTGTCATAGCATAATTTAAAAAATATTTCTATAGAAATCTCTGGAAAAATGAGTGCTTTCATACCACTTGGAAATTTCCTATAGATTAAATCAGAAAGACAAACACACAAGTTTGATTTAATAATTTCTAAAAATACTACCCTTTTCCATATAAAATAGTTGCTCAATTGAAATAATTTATTTTTCTTCTATTCATTTTTACGGGAAAATATATTCACAAACTAATTTAATTTCTTAATTATGAGCAATGCCTACTTAAGAGTATAGGGTCTTTTAAGTATTGGAAGTTTATTTTAAAAGAAACTAAAAAGTATTAAAGAATATTAAACATCTGAATAAATGACTTCATATAGTTTATATTTTAAGACTTTAATTGCTGTGAGAAGAATGTATTGAAATCATCAAAGGTTGCGGAGAAAACGTGGATAACCAAAGCTCATTTAATTTCTGTAGAATATGAGTATTAACATTTTGATTAACATTCTTGCAGTAGAAATAAATGAAGCTTGCTAGAATTAAAGATATTTAATATGTAGAACATATAGGAATGTGAAAAGTATCGCACATGGAAATTGTTTAGGTGACTGCTGGAATTCTGACTTGAACTCGCATGTTGTCTCTCTGAGAGAAGAAAGCTTTGAGAAGTTGCATGTACTTTGGTCTGAAAAGAAAAGGATAATGGGATACAATTTGGATACAATAAATCATTGAATTTCAATTCAAAAATTCAATAATATAGCTTGCTATATTGATCTATTGTTAAGTAAAAAAATAGGGAAAAATAAAGACATCAAAATGGAGATCTCATTGAGTCATATAGTAGTTTTAGTGGAAGTTCTTTATCAATCAAGGTTTTACAGAATTAAAAGTTGTGACTGGAGATTTGGAAGTTTGATTTAGTAGTCACAGAGGTGTGATAATTTTGAGATGACTTGGTTCAAGGCTTATCATTGACCTTCCGTATAAATTTGATGAAGTTACTTAGAGAAAGAATGTAAAAGTTAGAAGAAGCTAGGCAGAATTTTGAACAATTACATCTTAAAGTTGATAAAGGAGAAGACAGAGAAAAACTTGGAGATAAAATACAGGGCAATTTAGACTATTCAAACAAAACTAACAGTTTATATATTTAAAAATTAATATCTATATACAGAATTTGAATGAATATATACTAAATAAACATATATACACACAAACACACAAATATATATGTTGTTGTATTATAATGCAAGACAAGTGTGAAGAGATTTTGTCAAAGAAAACATCATTAATTACATCAAATGTAGTCAATCAGATAAGCAGAAGAATCGCAAAAGATAATTTTGATTTATAATATTAGCAGATGATTAAACATAGAGTTAGGAGAAAGAAATGTAGGTAATGTGTGAATAACATGCGTTTCTGTAATTTATTAATAAATTAACTACTACTATTATGTTAGAAAATGTAAACCTATCAATAAATGCTATATGTGCTATTAAGAAGCTTTAAAATCCAGGGTATTACTATAAGGTCATGTTTATTAATACAATTACAAGTTACTTGCATAAGAGAGATTCTGAAGACATCTGTCTACTTAATTTTTTGCTCCAGATATTGCAAAGGCATAGTGTAAAACATTTGAAACAGTAACTATTTCAATATGTTCATATTACTCACTAACACATAACCCTATACCTAATCCTCTTTCTGCAAATACAATTATTTAAATACTGATGTCTACCTAAAATAGTCATTAAAGATTATAATAGCATATGACCACAAAGTATTTCTATTATTTTAAAATATATTTTAAATATTATTTTTGATATTACCTAATCTTTTAGTAAAGATTATATGAAATTATTCTGGTTTCCACAGTGGAATGTGTTTTTAAAGGTCATGTAAGAAATGGAAATATAGTTGGAGTGTAAATAAAGTATAAATTCTTTTGTTTACTTGAAAAACAGCATTTTCCTCAGCCTGGATTTTTCATCAGGGTACAGTTATTGCTTTCTCTTTTATCATCCGTTCTTTTTTACTTTGTGTTTGAGAGGATTTGTTGGTATAAACTGTGTGTTTCTGGACATGGCTAAGATCAATAAAGGCCAAGGAAAGAAGTGAAGTCTCCCAAGTAGAAGCCAAAGATAATCCTTAGTGCTTTGGAGCTTCCCAGGAGGACTGAGAATTAAGACCACTCCAGGTAGTTCTTAAAATCATCTAAAACTTTCATAATATGGCAGTGTGCCAAGAAAAATGTCATAAAAATTCAGTTCATGCTGGAAGCTTTTTTGTTTGCTAATCTTTTCAACATTCAGCCCATTAAAAGAGACTGTGTCACTTTTCATTTAAACAATGTTTAATAACAACCATCTGATAAAAATTCCACATATCATACAGCCTGCAGTAAAAGTAATTTCTCATGTCCTCATCAACAGTGAAACTGTCAAAGAAGTAAATAATCTCACTGAAGAAGGCAATGTATTTACCAGTGCAGTCTTTGTTCAGTTTTCACAAGCTACTTAATGCAAACCTTGTCACTGCTTTCTTTGACACAATTGTTGAAAAAAAATCTTGTGAAAATGAGTTGAACTATTTTGCTTTGTCTTGTGAAAAACTGTAGATGTCACCCAAAGTTTGTTATTACTATTTATTATTTAATTTGTATGCTAAACATTTTCTTTCCTCCTTTATTCTTGTAGTAGGCAGATATTTTCTTTGGAATTAGATAAAAAGTTTAGACATATGATTCATTAATAATAGGGAGCACAGATAGAATAATATACCTTTTAAGTTAGATACAGTTTTCCAAGATGTAGTTTTCATCAAATAATTCAAATTTTTGAATGTCAATGGTACTGGCTAAGCTGTCCTTTTTATTTCAAGTTCTAGAATGTAATCTGTCATTTTTATAGATATCATTAATTTCTTAGCAGCCTCTTTGAGTGAAACAAACAAAACAAAAAATGAAATGCTTTTAGTCTTTAATGCATTGTCACAATTGACAGAATTTTATTCTTTTTATATAACTAAATAGTATTTCATTGTGTATGTATACCGTATTTAACTTTCTTTGTTCATTCATTGATAGACACTTAATTTGATTTTGTATCATGGCTACTGCTACAATATTGTGGAGTACAGATATATCTTCAACATACAGATGTTATATCCTTTGGATATACAACCAGTAGTGAGATTGTCAGATCATATGGTAGTTCTAATTTTAATTCTCTGAAGAACCTCCATTTTGTTCATGATATGGCTGTACTGGTTTATGTTATCAACAACATGGTATAGGAGTTTCACTTTCTCCACATCCTCCCTAGATTTTATTACTTTTATATTTTGATTATAGCTTCACCTGTAAGATTATGGTTTACATTTGTATTTCCCTGATGATTAAATATGTTACTATTTTCTTAACATATTTTCTTACTTTCTTTTCTTCATATACCTGTTAGGACTTGGCATATTTTAATTGATTCACATTACAATTTTCACCCCAGAAGATGACATTATAATAAAGGCCTATATTGATTTTTGTGTGTATATTAATAAAATAGACATCCATAAATGTTTAAAGCCTCAGTTGTTGTTGATTTTGTTGGTGTTGGTGGTAGTTTTTGGATTTGGAAACATTCACTGGTGCTTTTGTAATTAAATCAGAAACAGTGTGTGACAATATAGAGTTTTTATTTGGATTAGACCAGTCACGTGAATTCATGATGAAACCCCTAAGATAATTATTTGTCTTGGCCCTCATGGAAGTTCAAAACAGTAAAATTGTAAACCCTATAACCCATATAGAATCTATTAACTTTAAACTTAAGTCTGCAGACTTGGTTGGGACATATAGTCAAATAACAAATCACTACAAGCTCTAAACAGACAACACTGTGACTAAAAGTTTCTCTTCTCATCGTTGAATCTCTTTTTCAGCCTAATCTAAAAAGTGACTCCAGCAACCTACAACCTGAACTACAAATTCCCTTGACTGCCTTTGGTACAGTCTCCATATCCATTGGATACCTAGGCTTGAGCTGAAAAGCTCTGTGACTAGGCAACACCAGAAGAATCAATTATCTTGTTTTCTCACTCTGTTTTTAATTCTAGTTGTCAAAATTTCAGGCCAATTCACCAGACGCTGAGGTGCATAGTCAATAAGTAGAATTCCTTTCTTGCCCACCTGAGAGAAAGAAGAAAACATTTATGATAGAAAAACTGACAGATAAGAATACAAATTTCTGTTTGAAGGATATAGTATGAGATTTGGGTATTTTTCTAGCACCAAATGGAAACCTTAGAAGGGAGAAGTCAATGTAATATAATGCAAACTGAAAAAAAAAATCACTTGACGCACTACATAATTGATTAAGTAGGTCAAATGTTATTTAGTGACCATGAAGTATTTATTGACATAGAGTGCTTTTCCTCACATAATATGTATAAAGCACTTCATAAAATGATATAAATGATGAAATTTCAATTTGTTAAAATATATGTTCAACATTGAAAAAAATATTAAGCTGGGTTTTTCTGGGGAGTGAGAAATTGGTGGAATTATCACCAAATTGTCTGTATTGAATGACTACATTTTTTCCAGATTTTATTTTAGGTTCAAGGGGTATACAATGTGCAGGTTTTTTACATGGACAAATTATGTGTTGTTGAGGTTTGGTGTAAAAATTATATTGTTACTCAGGTAGCAAGCATAAGACCCAATATGTAGTTTTGCAATCCTTACCTTTCTCCTACTCTCCACTCTTAGTTAGGCCACCATGTCTATGGTTCCATTTTGTGACTATGTGTATTCAGTGTTTAGCTACCATGTGTACCACATGTTAGCACTTACAAGTGGCAACATGTGGTGTATGGTTTTCTGTTTCTGCATTAATTAGCTTGGGATAGTGGCCTTTGGCTGCATCCACATTTCTGCAGAGAATATAATTTTATTCTTTTTATGACTAGTATTATGTGATGTATATGTTCCACATTTTTAAAATCTAGTCCACTGTTGATGGGCATCAATGATGATCCCATGTATTTGCCATTGTGAAAAGTGCTGCAATAAACATACACTAGCATGAGTCTTTAGAGAGACTGATTTACATCCTTTTGGACATATATTCAGTAATGTGACTGTTGGATTGAATGGCAGCTCAGTTTTAAATTCTTTGAGAAATCCTCAAACTGCTTGCTATAGTTGTTGAACTAGTTTAAATTCCCATAAACAGTGTTTAAGCATTCCTTTCCTCTACAATCTCACCAATATCTGTTATTTTTGACTTTTTAATAATAACCATTCTGAATGGCATGAGATAATAACTCATTATGGTTTTAATTTTCATTTCTCTAATAATTTGTGATATTGAGCAGTTTCTAATGTTTGTGGTCTATGTGCATGTCTTCTTTTGAGAAATCTGTTCATGTTCTTTGCCCATTTTATTAACGAAGTTGTTTGCTTTTTGCTCTTTGGTTTGTTTAAGTTCTTCATTAATTCTGAATATTAGACATTGTTGAATGCATAGTTTGGAAATAAGTATTTTCTTTTATTCTGTAGATTGTCTGTATGATATGCTGCTATTTTCTTTTGCTGTACAGATATTCTTTAATTAGGTAATTGCTTTTATAATTGTACTTGTAATTTTGTAATTGCTTTTGGAGTCTGCATCATGAAATCTTTGCCATGAACAATGTCCAGAGTGGTATTTCACAGTTTTGATTCCGGAGTTTTTAAGTGTCAGGTTTTATATTTGTGTATTTAACCCATATTGATTGATTTTTGTATGTGGGAAAAGGAATAGGTCCACTTTCTATCTTCTGTATATAGTTAGTCAGTCACTCCAGCACTGTTTATTGAATAGGGTAGTCCTTTCTTCATTGTTTGCTACTGTTTGTTGATTGCATTGAACATCAGATGGTTGTATATGGCTCAATTTCTGGTTGTGCTAATCTGTTCCAATTGTCTATGTGTCCATTTTTGTACCATTACCATGTTGTTTTTGTTACTGTAGGCTTGTAGTATAGTTTGAAGTCAGGTAGTGTGACATGTTCAGCATTTTTTCTTTTTGCTTTGGATTGCTTTGCCTACTTGGGCCCTTTTTTGGTGCCATGTGAATATTGGAATAAGTTTTTCTAATTATATGAAAAACTGATGTTGGTAATTTGATAGAAAAGGCATTGTATTTATAATTGCTTTGGGCAGTATGGCCATGTTTAACAATATTTATTATTCCTGTACATGGCTGAAATGACAGAGAATTCAGAATCTGGATGGCAATGAAGATTACAAAGATTCACAACAAAGATTCAAGAGCTGAAAGATGAAATTGTCATTTTAAGAAAGAACCAAACCTAATCTGATAGAGTTAAAAAAGTCACTACAAGAATTTCATTATACAATCAATAAGCATTAACACCAGAATAAACCAAGCTGAGGAAGAAAATCTCAGGTCTTAAAGACCGGTTCTTACAATCGACTTAGTCAGACAAAAATAAGGATATAAAAACAAAAAAATGAAGTAAAGCTCTGAGAATTACAGGATTATGTAAAAAGAACAAACCTATGATTCATTGGCATCCCTGAATGAGAGGGAGAGAGAGTAAGAAACTTAGCAAATTGTTCACACAAATTCCCCAGCTTCGCTACAGAGGTTAGCGTTCAAAACAAGATCGATTATTCAAACAGTGACAGTGTGTAGGAAGATGTCTCAGTAACTCAGACAGAGATGTTTGTGTCTTGGGATACAAATACTTCAGTGGGGAATAATAAAAATTAAAGTTTGATTACATTTGAGAAGCAATGCTGAGAAGGCTCAAAGAAGGAACAAAGTATGTCAAAAACCACAATTACTTTTGTGCCAACCTAATATAATATAACACAACCTAATATAAGTGTTAAAGAAAAATGAATCATCAAGAAATGTTCCTAGTCTCCAAGGAAAGTATTATTTAGGTGGGCTAGCTGGGGAAGGAGCAGATTTTGCATGGTGGCACATGAGGTGAATGATAAGTTCTGTTTCAACCATGTTAAATTTGAGATGCGTATTAGACATACAGACTGTGATGCCCAGGTGATAAAATATATGAGGCTGGATATTAGGGGATAGCCCTAAATGAGAGAAATATTTTTGAAATTAAATAGCCTATGGATGTTTTTTAAATCATGAGACTTCATGCACTACTCAGAGAAAATATGTAAGAAAGAAGTCCAGGTTGTAGTCATGATATACTTTAATGTTATCTCATGAGCAGTGATATAATCAAAGGAAGACCCTTGGGAAAAAGCTGACAGAGGGGTAACAGGAATATCAAGAAAGTGTAGTGTTGGGACCCCAGAGAATTACACATTTTGTCTTGGAGTAAGTCATAAATTGTATCAAATACTGCTTAATATAAGGTGAGCAGAGGAGATAAATATTGGCTTATGAAGATGAAAGTCAGTAGTCACTTTGACTAAAGTCACTTTAGGGAAGTGGTGTGGTCCAACAAACAATGGGAAAAGGTTGGAGAAATAACGAAAAGTGAGAATGTCAAATTGCAAGTATAAACGTGACTTCTGTGAAAATTTTCTGCCTGGACAGCAAATTGGTCATAGGGTCAATGTGATTTTGTTTTCTTTTTTTTATCTTTGATGGTTTGTACTTTTGTGCCCTATTTATTATAGTTAACCTATTCAAAGGGCAAGAGGTTATGCTCATATGTTTCCTTTCAGAATCTTATCTGACATAAAATTTATCTGGATTTAAATTTGTGTATAGGAAGTAAATTTGTGTTTAGAGATTCTTTCGTTGTTTCCACACGTATATATGACTGACCCAGCATTGGTCATTAAAAAGAACCTCCTTTCACCAATGCTCTGCAACATTGCCCTAAGTCAAGTGTCCGTTTATGTGTGACCCTATTTTTGGCTGTTTTGTTTTTTGTTGCTGTTCAGAGGATGCATTTTTCCATTTCTGACTCAAGACAGCATTGTATTAATTTATAAGGCTTTATAGGAAGTGTCGATAATTAGTATAAAAAGTATTCTCAGCTTTTCCACTTCAGAAATGTCTTTGCACTTGTCTCGTTGCATCTTCACATAAATGCTCAATTTGATAAATAACACTGATGGTTAAGATTCTCCCCACACCACTTCCTAACACAGAAATCGTTTTTAAACATTCACATAATGCACTACATGTATTTGGTAGTTAAAAACTTCACAGGAACAGCAGCTATGTCAATTATATACACATCTCTTTTTCTCTCTCTCTCTCTCTCTAAACATACACGCACACATGCACGCGTGCGCGCACACACACACACACACAAACACAAGTTATACAATCTAAAGCGTATGTTAAAGTCTTTTATTTACTTACATGTATTCTTAAATTCCTTCTGGTACATACACAGTATAAAATCTGATGAAAGTTAATGAAATTTCTTGTTACAACAATAAAGATATGTCTAAAATTATGCATGCAAATTTTGAGGATTTGAGGACTTATCTGAAACCCATCCAAGAACCTCTGTTTAAAAACCCGGTTGAGATTTATTTTTATGTGCTTCATTTCCTTTAATAACTTTCTTTTATTAAATGCATATTTTTATCAACTAAGTATGAAATAGAAAAATTGTCATGAATTTTCAGCTTATATTTTTAGCTATCAACATCACATTTCAAATAACATGCAACTGCAGACTTGATTATAGGAAGGCTGTCAGGTAGTTTTGATAAATGTACAACAATAGAAAGAACATACTGTAAGATATTACAGACACACTGTTGTATGTCAGTCATTCTTTGCAACTGAAGGGTCACCAGCCAGAATGTTCAAGGAAGCTTCTCATCTTTGACAGCTTATATTGACTCCCTGACTCATGATACTATCATGTTGTTGGTCGTCACATTAGGTGTCAACAGCCCAGTAAAATTCAAAATTATTTGTACTATAATTTTGAAGTCAGGAGTACAATTACCTTTCTTATGCCTTTCTGTTAACCTTTAAAAGCTCTTAGCACAAACATTTTTACTATTAGTGCTGTATATATGAAGAGAAATATATATAAATGTATTTTTCTTTATTATAAGTTCTATTATTTTTTAACTTTTAAAATCTGAATGAAATTTATATGTAAGCTCAAAAACAGCAAACAAAAAAATGAACAAGATGTATTTTCAGCAATCTGAAGTAAAACTTAATATAGTGCCTTAATGGTCTGTCTTCAATTCTTTTCTTAGAGTCAGCAACTGTTCAAAGTTGATGTGAATCCTTCCAGACTCTACATACATAAACTTATGCATATACTTGTATTGTCCTGAAAGTACTGAAAGTTAATAATGTTCACTTACATTGGAGAAAATATTACACCACTATTCTAGAATAATGTGCTTGCTTATATATGTGTATGTGTAGATACCTAGTTTATTTGTATTATAACGTTTTTTCAGAGGGCGTTTTCAGTGTGATTTTTTTTCTTGTGATCAATGCATCTTTAATTTTATTGAATGTCTCTTCAACCTTATAAATACCAGTTTTGATCTTTAAAACCATCAATACACTAAGTGATATTAATTGGATTTCAAATATTAATATATCCTTTAACTTCTAAAATAAACCATAATTGGTGAAAATGTTATTATTTTAATATACTGCTAAACTTTGATAGAATTTATTGGAACTTTTGGCTTCAATATTCAAAAAAAAAAAAGGTTTTTATGTCATTTGCCATTGTGTACTTTATCAGATCTTGGTACCTGTGCTATTGTAACTTTATATAAAGGATTTAAGTCTGCATGGTTTCTACCAATTTAAACAACTGTCAAAGTTTGCATCCTGTGTGTTTGACAGGATTTATATGTAGAACTGGATGGACAGCTGATTTTGGAAGTGTCAACATTTTGATGATTTCTATTTTTACTGTCATAGTAATTGAATAGTGTGAGTTTCCTAGTTTCCTTGGGATCAAGGTGTTATGTTTTGTATGTCATAAAATCTTCAAATTCATAAGGGTATTATGTCTACTTGTTTTACGTTTATACTTACAATTTTGTGTTTCATAGCTTATGTTTATTTTTTTAATTCAGTTAACTCTTAGCATACATATTTAAATTTTAAAGAAACAAACACCTACTTTTAGTTATAATTTTAATTATTCTATTTTTATAAAGCTTTTCTTTACAGGTATGTTTATGCTTTATCCCAGGATCATTCTGCTGCTTTTTTTCTCAGAGTTTTTAATTAATGTTTTATCTTTTATCTTGATTTATATGTAATATAAATATAAATATAAAAACTAATAAGACTATATGTATTCTTAGGATGTAAAAAATTCATATTTATATTGAATTAAAATATATATTATTAGGAATTTTTGTATTTATATTTTGTGTTTATAAATATAAACATAAATATATGTTTCTAAATATAGATGTTTATAAATATAAATATATAAATATAAATTTATATCTAGCCAGCTAGCTATTCTTAGGAATTTTTTCTTCATTACCTATGCAGACAACCTGTAGGATGTACATGCAATATTTTTATTATTATTATTTCTTTTTCTCACTGGTAATGTTTTCTTCTTTACATTTTTTTCCTCTTCCTCCTCCTCCTCATGCTCTTCTTCTTCTTCTCCTTCTTATTTTTTTCTCCTCTGTTATTTTGGCCCTAAGATGCAGCAGTAAGGTAATTCTACCTCAGTACTCATACAATACTGTCATCATTCTCTTCAATTTCTCCTGTTATATTGATACATTTATTGATTCATCAATTGACTCATTCTCACTTTTCTTTACTTCTCTTGTTCTTTCTCACTGTAGAAGATGTCTGTTAATGTTTCTGAGGCATATTCTTGAATCTGTTCATATGTACCTTTGCCAAAAAGTAGTTTGAGTTGAACTTGTCCTGCTTTTTGCCACTGAAGCCTACATTGCTTCTAATTCACTGCAACCACATCTGAGGCTGGCATAAAAATATTTTTTATGAGTCCCATTTCTCGAAATAATACTGAGAGAGGAGGAAGATAGGAGTTGCTCAGGCAAACAGAGAGGGAAGTTTTGGGGAAAGGGACAACGTCTGTAAGACTACATCTGCACTGCCCCTGTTATGTAGCTAGCAGGAGGAAATGTGGGTAAAAACTTCCTCCTATACCAAGATCTTTGCTCAGAAGAGACTTTAAGGCTGCCTTCACAAGCTCAGAAAAAGACCAAGGCCATCCTAAAACGACCTTGAAATTATAATTCAATTAGCATTATGGTTTTAGTGCCCCCATGCATTTTGCTTAGGCAATCATGTGTGATAAGCAAGATGGAGTCACTGTGGCCAATCCCAGGCCTGCACAGATGCAACACCCCTGGGAGGAACTCCCTCCCTCCCCACTCATTAAGGCAGAACCCACAGAAGACTTCCTTGTTTCTGCCACATAAAAGACCCAGAACTCAGCCCCATTTTGGCAACGCTTTTTGGGTCCTCTTTTGCTATTGAGAGCTTTTCTCTGGCTTAGTAAATCCTTCTCTACCTTACTCCCTCTCTCGTTTCTGGGTTTCTTATTCTTGGTCATGGGACAGTAACTTGTACATTGCTAAACTAAGGAGTAAGGAGACAGCAACAATACATCACTATTTGTAGCTGCTATATTGATTGTCTGATGAGCTAGTTTATCTGAACACATAAAGACAAATAATCACGTATTCTTTAGTAACTGAACATATAAACATTATAAGTATGTGCTATTATATACGCTTCATCACCAAGTGTGTTCAGCTTTTAATATGAGAAGGCACATTGTGTGTCTTCAAATATACAGTATACAGTAGGTAAGAAATATATTTGGATATATGGCTTTTACCTGAGAAGCATCATGAAGATTTAAATTATGTAAAACACTGTCTTTAAAATTATTTTCTTAATGTTGAGCTTTCTTCCCTTTTCTTTTCTGCTTTATCTGGGTAAATACTAGGTTTTTTTCTGAAGACGAAATATTGCATCAATGATCTCAACCACATAAAAGTACTTTCTTCAAAGTTCTTTTTCAACAATTCCAAGATAAGGGATTTGTGTCCTGATCATTAATTGATGCTTCTAATCACAATGTTGTGGACAGAAAGACAAATAGCGATGAGGTGGTACCTCCCCTCATTGTTGTAAACCCTTCTCCCTCCAGCAGAAGTGACATCCAGAATATTTAAGAGCTGATGCTATAATTTCTCCCTTATTTTACTTTTTTCCCCCTTTTGGGATCCTGATATGAAATCCTAGGACACCTAAAAATAAATGTATGCACAATGAATATTAGAATGTTACTGTACATGCATAGGGAAAAGCTGAAAAATCTTAAAACCTTTTCAGGAAAAGGCCTGAAAATTCAAATCCTAGGAAAAGAAGAGAATCTAATTTTCAGAGTTACCACATTATTAAGTATCCAGTTTTCAACAAAAATTTACAGGCCACACAAAAAAACAAAACAAAAACAAAAACAAAACAAAACAACAACAAAAAACAGGAATGCATGGCCATTCCAAGAAAAAAAATATATAAACAGAAAGTTTCCCTAAAAATGATATAATGATGAGTCTACAACACAGATTTTAAAACAGCTGCCTTAATGATGTTTTTAAAAATAAAGATGTGGAAATAATAAAATAAAAAATGCATAAACAAAATAAAAATACCAATAAAGAAAAGTTAAAATGGAACAACAACAACATGAAATTCTGGAGCAGAAAAGGAGAATAACTTAAATTTAAAATATCAATAAAGACAATAAAAGCAGATTTGAGTAGGCAGAAGAAATAATCAGTGAACACGAAGTGGAAATTCACATGTCTGAGGAACACAGAATTTTAAAATAATTGAAGAAAAGTGAACAGAGCCTAGGGGACCTGTGCAACACTATCAAACAGACCAACTTATGTCTTGTGATAGTTTTAGAAGAATAGAGAGAAAAGAGCATAAAGAATATTTAAATAAAGAATTGCTTGAAACTTCCCCAATTGGATGAAATACATGAAATAAACACCATGAAAACTCAACAAACTCCAAGTAAGATGAAATCAAAGAGACCTACACCAAGATACTTTATAAGCAATCTTTCACAACCCTAGATGAAAGTAAGAACATTGACAACAAAAAGCAACAGGCAACTTATCTTATACAAGAAATTTTTAATAAGATCAGGAGGTTTCTTCTCAGAAAGTTTGGAGTTCAGAGGTAGTGATCTGACAGAGCAAAAGTGGTAAAATGAAAATGTGGCAAACAATAATTCTATACTCATTAAAATTATACTTCACAAGTGATAGAGAAATTAAGATATTCACAGATAAATAAAAGATGAGAGACTTCGTTATTACTACACCTGAGCTGCAAAAAATGCTCAGGGAGCTCTGAAGGGGAAATAAAAGGACATTAAACAGGAACTTGAAGCTGTATAAAGAAATAAAGATTTCAATATAGCTAAACCAATGGAAAAGTATAAAAACTGGCATTACTGTAAAAATGACGTGCAACTCCATTTTTTTCTACACGATTCATGAGAAAATTGCTTGTAAAAATAAAACAATCATTTGTATAAAACTATTGTAATTCTTATTTTGGTTTATAACTCTACATTTTGTTTTCTACAGAATTTAAAAGACTAATGCATTTAAAATGTTTATTAGTTTATGTTTTTGAGCAAAAATGTATAAAGATGAATTTTCTGATTTCAACAATTGAACAGGGTGAGGATATAGCTATTAAAGAATCAGAAATTTCATGTTATTGGAGTTAAGTTATAAATTCAAATTATAGTATTGTAACTTGAGGATGTTCAATTTGAACTTTATGGTAACTACAAATTAAATAGCTGTATAATACAAACAAAAGGAAATAAGAAAATTTAAATGCTTTAGTACAAAAAATAAACAAAAAGAAGACAGTAATGCAGGAAATGAGGAACAAAAAGTTACAAGAAATCTAGAAAACAAATAGCAAGATGACAGACTTAAGTCTCCTCTTATTGGGAATTATTTTAAAAGGAAATGGATTAAACCCTATTCAAAAGACACACACACAATGGGTCTGTGGGGGGTAATTAGGGGAGGGACACTGGGGGGTGGAGAGTTGGGGAGGGATAACATGGGGAGAAATGCCAGATACAGTTGATGGGGAGGAAGGCAGCAAACCACATTGCCATGTATGTACCTATGTAACAATCTTGCATGTTCTTCAAATGTACCCCAAAACCTAACATGCAATAAAATATATATATTAAAAAAAACAAACAGAACAACAAAAAGACAAAAAAAAGATCAAATTATGTGCTGTTTACAGGAAATTCACATTAGATATAAACTTGTAAATAGATTGAAAGTAAAAGATTGGTAAAAAATATTTCACACAAATAGTTACCAAAAGAGAACAGATGTGGCTATACTAATGTCTGAGAAAATAGACATTACATCAATAAAGTTTTCAAAAGACAGTGTAACATATTATTAGTAATAATGTATTACTACATATTAATTACAATTTTAATATGGCAATAACTATAAGGATAAACATCAACAAACTTAGTAAGAAACCATCAAAATATGTAAAGCAAAAACTGACAGAATTAAAGAGACTATTAAATAGATAGCTATACAATAATAGTTGGGGATTTCAATACCCCATTCTCTTTATTGGCTAAGACAACCAGACTGCAGATAAGTAAGGAAACAGAGGATTGAAACGAAATAATAAACTAACTACCTCTATCAGGCATTTATAAAACACTCTACCCAACATCACAACAAACATGTACATTCTCGTCAAGTGTACGTGGATATTTCAGAGGATTGAGCATATGTTAGGGCACTTATTAAATCTCAATAGATTAACAAAACAGATATGATGTAAGATATTTTCTCCAGCCACAGTGAGAGGAAATTAGAAACCAATAATAAAGGAAAACTGGAATATTCACAAAATTGTGAATATTAAATGGCACTCTTTTAAACAACAAATGAATCAGAGAAGAAAGCACAGGGGAATCAGATACATATCAGGATAAATAAAAATAAAAACACAGCATATCAAAACATATGAGACATAGACAAAGCAGTGATAAGGGTAAAATTTATGGCTATAAATGCTACATAAAACAGACAAACAAAACAAGGAAGATCTCAACTCAACAACCTAACTTTACAATTTAAGCAATTAAAAAATATGTAAAAGTCTAAATGCAAAAGTAGAATAAAGGATATAATAAAAATTAGGACAGATATAAATTATAAAATGAAGTATTAAAAAATAGAGAAAAACAATGAAATCAAAAGTTATTTCTTTGAAAAGATCAATAAAATTGACAAACTTTTAGATACATGAACAAGAAAAAGAAGAAAGGACACAAATTACTTAAATTATAAGTGAATGTGAGTACGTTATTTCCAATTCTCCAAATAACAAATTATAATACAGAATGTTTAAAAGCTATATGCCGACCTACTGGATAACTTAGGTGAAATGTACATATCCCTAACACACAAAATCTACAAAGATTAAATCATGAAGAAATAGAAAATTAAACAGACATATAAAGAGTAAAAAAGACTGAATCAGTAGTTGAAACTGTCCAGTCAGAGAAAAGCCATGGTTCTGATGGCTTCATTGATGAAATTTACCAAAAACTTAAAGAGCTAATTTTAATCATTCTTACACTTTTCTAAAAAATTAAAAAGAACAAACACTATGTAACTCATTTTGTGATGTCAACATTTTTCTTAAATCAAAGCCAGATAAGGAATATATATATATTCCTTATATATTCCTTATATAAGGAATATATATATATATATATATATATACACACACATACACAAATATATATATGTGTGTGTGTATATATATCTTAACATATATATATCTGATCTATATATGAGATATATATATATCTGATATATATATGTATATATATAGATACATATATGTATCTATATAGATCAGATATATCTGAGATATGTATATATAATATACTTATCTCAGATATATATATCTCAGATATATCTGATATGTATATATATGTTGAGATATATATACACATGTATATCTTAACAAAAGGATAAGTTTAAACTAATGTTCTTTATGTTTATTAATTTAAAATCCTAAACAAAATACTACCGAACAAAAATCAGTAGTATATTAAGGAATTATATACTCCTGACCAAGTAGGACTTATCTCTGGGATACAAGAATGTTTCAACACAGGAAAATCATTCAATATAATGCACTATATAATGAAGGGGAAATAAACACCCCTGAGTCTCTTAATTGATGCAGAAAAGGCATTGGCAAATGCAGCATTCTCTTATACAAAAAATAAAAATAAAAACAAAACAAAAACAACAACAACAAAAACACTTAACAAACTAGGAATAGAAGGAAATTTCCCAACTTGATAAAATAAATATGTGAAAAACCTATCATAAACATCATATTCAATGATGACAACTAAAAGATTTTCCTTTAAAATTAGGAAAAATGCAAAGATGCCTGCTTTCTGATAAATCATTTCTACTCTACACAGTACTAGAAATTCTGCCAGAGACACGTGAGAGGGAAAATAAAGAAAATGGACACTGGCTGTTGTTCCTAGCATGTCAAATGTAATGATGTTTACAATGAATCAATAAAATTTACAAATTTATTGTGTTATTCAAATAAAGAGTTTACAGTTTCATTTTTCACTATCTGACTGTATACCCATCCTGTAATCTGAAAATATATTTAAGTTGGAAATGAAGAAGTAAAATGACCTCTGTTCAGAGATGACATAATCTTATACATAACAAAACTAATGTTAATAGAAAAAATATTTTATAAAAAATATATGTTACAAAGTAGCAGAAAACAAAGCAAGCAAAAATCAGTTGCATTTTTATACCATAACAATGAAAAATCTAAAATAAAATTATGAAAACAATTACATTTTAATAGCATCAAAGGAATAAAATACTTAGGAATTAACTTAAACCAAGATGTGAAAGGTTTGTACTAGAAAACTATAAAATATTGCTCAGATAAATTTAAAAGACTGAATTAAATGAAAACTTATGCTTAAAGTATAAAAAGAAAAAAAATTAAGATTTCAATACTACCCAAAGCAATATATTGATTGAATACAGTCTCTATTAAAACTTCAATGATAATTTTTGAAGAAATAAAAATCCCATCTTAAGTTTATATGGAACCTTGTAGGACCTCCAGTTGTCAAAACAATCTTACACGGGAATAACAGATGAGGTCAAAACAGTGTGATTCTGGCATAAAAATAGACATACAAATAATGAAATAAAATGAAAAGCCCAAAAACAAACCCTGGATTTATGCTCAAATGATTTTTGGAAAGGCTTAAAAGACTATTCAATGGGGAAAGGATAGTCTTTTCAACAAATGGTATTGAGAAAACTGAATATCCACCAATTAAGAAGAAAATTGGACCCTTATCTAACACTATATACAAAAACTAACTCAAAATGGGTGAAAGACCTAAATGTAAGATCTAGCACTATAAAGCTTTTAGTAAAAAACATAGGGCAAAAGCTTCATGTTGGATTACTTCTTTGATATGACACCAATGCATAGGCCATGAAATTTAGAATGGAAAAAATATTTGCAAATTGCATCTATGATATGGAGTTATTATTCAGAATATAGAGGGAACTCCTAACACTTGGCAACAAAAACAATCCAGTTTACAAATGAGTAAAGGACTATGTGTTAGTCCATTCGAGATGCTGTAACAAGCTGCGCATGGTGGCCGGGGGGATGAGAAGGTGTTGTTTAATGTGCGTAGAGTTTCAGTTTGACAGGATAAAAAGTGTTACGGAGATAGATGGTATTAACAGTTGCCCATTTTGAATGTGTCATTACCACTGATCTATATGCTTAAAATAGAAATTATATATGTATTTTATCACAATAAAACAAATTGGTAGAAAATTAAACATCACCTAATTCTTTTTTACAAGTGAGACTAAACAATGGTACTTAAGTTAAAATGAGCACTGCTAGCACCCATATTTTGATTTCCTAATGTGATACCCACTGAAACATCCAAGGCTTCTCAGAAAAAAATGGCTGAGTAGATCTGGACAGGAAGAGTATGAAGCAAGTTTGGAGCATATTGAGCTAAAAGCAACGTGTTTAGCATAATGAATGAAGGTGAAACAAATGGACACTGGCTGTTGTTCCTAGCATGTCAAATGTAATGATGTTTACAATGAATCAATAAAATTTACAAATTTATTGTGTTATTCAAATAAAGAGTTTACAGTTTCATTTTTCACTATCTGACTGTATACCCATCCTGTAATCTGAAAACTGCTCAAATTTTCTGGTCCAATGAAGATTAAACAGAATAGTTATAATAGCAAGGAGCAATGTGGGACGTTACACTCCAAATATGCACAACATTATGAAACAATAGACATATTTATATCCTACAACTGCAGCTGTACAGATGATTAGTTATCCAATGTTAACAGGAAATCAACAATGAACTTTTAGAAGTATATGTAAATGTCTCTTTTTCATATCTGCTGTTTAAATTGTCTGTTATCTGACAAGTTAGATATTTAAGAAATGTGGGCAATGCCAAAATGATGCAATACAGGATTATTCTGCTACACTTTCCCACAATTTAAGTTGAACATTTCTTTGCATTACAGAAACAATTTTTAGTAGTTTGTTTTTTATTAGAGCATGAAAGTAGTATTTTAAAGTTAATGTAGAGTTACCTAAAATAAAATAAATTATGGCAATGCAATGCATTTATATTAGAAATGAGTATTATTAAGAAAAATACTCAAAGTATATATTCTTACATTTTATAAGAAATTTTTGTCATCCCAATTGATGAGGAGAATGTCTATTTTATAGAAGACTCTCACATAATGAATGTAGAAGGAGGAATAAAATAAATAGATTATGACTTTATAATCTTAGATAGGTATATATCCTATCAAGGGAAACCAATTAAAACTAAAAATATCAGCTCTAACATCATGGAAAACAGGATATTTTTATAGTGTCATATTATCACCTAGTAGATGAGTTGCAAATTGTGTATGAGATCAAACATAGCATCAATAAATTTGAACAAATCTCACTTATGTGTTTTAATATGTGATTCAATAAAAAATACATAATATGACTTAGCATTCGGGAAAAACATACCTGAATTTAGTTGTCTTTAACTATAAATTTCAGTCTATAGAAAATTAAATAAACGTTTTTTAGAGTGTCTGTCAGGTTTCATATAAAAGTCAATGTATACTTAAAGAGCTGGGAAATAGTGATGCTTCTAGATTGAAAGTGTTAAGCTATGAGATCTAAAGCAACATGAGAGACTTAATTGGATGTTTGATGTTTTTAAAAATATATACAACATATATTGAGAATAATTTAGGAAATTCAAAAAATTATTAAGATGTTACTTACCGGGGAGTTGTTATTTCCTTCTTTAGATTTTACGAAAGTGTTGAATTTTTGTAGAATAAATAAATGTGCTTATGAAATGGATGGTAAAATATTTAGGACTGTAAAGAAATTTTGTGTGCATTTTTTCCCACAAACACTCCAAAAAAATGTGCACATGCACCCACACACAAACATACACTAAAGCACATGCATAGATCTCTGGGGTTATATGTGTATATGTATTATATATACATGTGTGGATACACACACAAGCATGTCAAATTATTAATAATTGTTGAATATGTGATTGCTATGTGGGTTGCTTTCTACATTGGCTTCTTGAATATTTTCAAAGTAAACATTGAAAAAATTATTTAATTTTTGTTAATGTTATATATAATCTGACTTTTTAAAGAGAAAACCTGACTTTGTTAGCATTAGACATTAGATTTCTTTATACATTGAGAATCTGGTTTTGAATTAACTTTTTGGGTGAGTGGGAGATGTTTGTTGTTGTTTCTTTTTGCTTCATTACTTGAGCTGTTCTTCTATGTCTCTCTGTCTTTGCTTAGATTTACCATTTTGCATTCGCTCTGCCTGGTTCTAAGCCTCTCTCCTGGGCCAAAAGCTATAATCACAGGCTGTTGCTTCTGCTTGGTAGTGATACTTGTGCTAGAAATTCATCCATGACTCCAGAGGGAGAGCGGGATTTGCTTCTGCTTGCAAAGATGCTTGTCTTCCCCCACCCCTAGGCTCGCAAATTGCTCTAAATCCATTGCATCAGGCCTAGTGTGATGAGCCTCAATTTTTAGCATACTTTTAAGATAGAGGAACCACATAGCGGAGGCTGGCATTGAACTCTGGAAGTGGATCGAGTTTCTCCTCTCATATTAAGTACTTATACTGTGATAATCAGGGAAGTAAATTCCATCCTGCTACTGTCTTTACGAGTATCTAGACCTCAGCAAGCCCAAATGTTGTTTTTTTTTTTTCTCACAGCTTTGCTTTTTGTTTCTTATTAGGAAATAAAGATGTTTATTTTGTTTTGAGTCTTGTGATTTTGCTTATACATTTATATATTTATATATTTTTGCTCTCTGTGCTTGCTTTATTAAGCAGTCAATCAAAAGTAGGTTATTAGAATTGAAGACTCTTAGGCCTCAACCCAGGGCTAGTGGATTAGAATTTGCATTTTAACATGTTTCCTAAATTATTCAACTGCAAATTAATTTTTAAAAAATTTTTTAGACAGAGTTTTGCTCTTGTTGCCCAGGCTAGAGTGCAGTGGCTCAATCTTGCTTATTGCAACCTCCACCTCCTGGGTTCAAGCAATTCTGCCTCCGCCTCTCGAGTAGCTGGGACTACAGGCATGTGCCACCACGCCCAGCTAATTTTTTATATTTTTGATAGAGATGGGGTTTCGTCATGTTGGCCAGGCTGGTCCTGAACTCCTGACCTCAGGTGATCCACCAGCCTCAGCCTCCCAAAGTACTGAGATTACAGGCATGAGCCACCACCCCGACTAGATATTAATTTTTAAGAAGTACTAGATTGGAGCCAAAGGATATAATAAAGTAGGATTTTACTATCTCCTCCTGATGAAAAATCTGGGAACATATAGAAGAATCAAGATTATTAAGTATTCTGAGTAGCTAGAACATATTTTATTCTGCAACATTTACACATAATTTTGATTGTTCCAGTTCTTGAGATTTAAAGAGTTGATACTGAAACTTGAAATAGACTTATCTATGTTTTTCTTGATTCTGGTTTTAAATGTTACAGAGAATAGTCGTAAAACTACTTAATATTTTTGTTTTTATTTAATTATTTTCCTTACCAGATAGTTTTCTTCTTTTTCTTTGCATTAAAAACTTTCCTATTTTTGTGATTTTTGTCTACATTAAAGTGAACATTTTCAATCTGTTGGTTTGCAGATTTTTAAGCACATAAATATATTTATTTCATTACTTATAGTTTTTATGTTTGTTCCAAATATATCATTTAGGAATTCAAATGCCTTTTGTTTTGTTGTATTTCTTAAGATGAATTATATTATAAACCAAGCATATTACAGCAGCTGCAAATTATTTTATAAAATTTTTTTATAAGTCATCCAGGACATATATATTCTCTCTCTAGATGATGGCTAATTAACATGTGGATTAGTTGAAGAATTATGCCATGTAGTCAATTAATATTTGAGAGAAAATTATATTCTGCACATGATAGGCAAGGCCATGTTTATTAAACTATATTTGAGTATACATAATCTAGATTGTAAAACATAGATATAAGGCAATATTATGTAAATGGCTTAAAGTGAAAACTGGCTGGAAGTAGCAAATTGTAAAAGTTCTGGTCAAGAGTCACCTTGCATAGAAATTGAAACAGTGCTGTCATGAGGAAGCAGAGCTTGTTGTGCATTCATTCATTCATGCCTGTGATCGTCAAATAATTACGCAGCATTGCTCTAGGCCAGACACTGTTGTAGGTGTTGTGGATACAGCAGTGAATAAAATATTAAACCATCTTTACACTTAAGAAGACTATACTTTAGTAGAACATAAAGAATTAAGGAGACAACACTATCCTTTCTAAGGGGAAGGTAAATGCTATGGAGAATAATAAAACATGAAAGAGGAATAGAGAGGAATACTGTAAATAAAATGATCAAAGAAGTCGTCACTTAAAGTGACATTTAGGTGACCTGCAGAAAGTACGAGAATGGGGTATTCAGATATGGAGAGCTACAAGGGAAAGATTGTTCCAGGCACATGGAATTGCAAAGCAAAGATGTTAAAGGAGAAGAGTTTTGCCATTTGTAGGGACAGTAAAGATGCCACGGTTGATGTGAATAGTTGGAGATGAGATATTGAAGTGTCAAATGATGTAAGGTTTTTAGAGAATTCTAAAATCATTAGGTTTTACTATAGATAAAGTAGAAATCCATTTAAAGATTTTGAGCAAGGTAATGCAATATTGCTAACTTTTTAAAAGTTTTCATTTTGGCTGATGTGTTCAGAGTAAAGTTCAGATAAACAAGAGTGGTAGTGAAGAGACTATTTCAGAGTCTACTGAAGTACTTCAGGGAAGAGATTATCATGGCTTTGAACAGAATTAAAGCAGATGATTGCTAATGAGAGAGGGAGAGAGAGAGAGATTAACAGCTTCTTAAATAATCCACTTTCGTGATTCGGCTAAGGAATTTGAGATGGAGAGATTACACTGGATTATATGGGCATGCCTAATGTCATGACAATGGCGATCACAATTTAATCACAAAGTGAAGAAGGAAGATGAGGAAAAGAGTTAGAGGAGATGTCACCACAGAAAGATGACACCAAGATATACATCAAAAGATGGTGACAATACACCACTGGAATATGAAGAGGCAAGTAGTAGGATTTGTCTGCTCTTTTTCAATTACTGGACACTATACCTATATTAAGATATATTTTGCTGCTATGGAAACATAAATATATTTTCAAGGTTGAGATTTCGTTTAATATTGCTTATGGTATTTTCTGCCATAAAGCAGTTTTTATTTGTATCTATTAAAATTTATCATTTTAGCCTTCTAGGTGCCAATTATTTTCATAGTTTGAGAGAAGTTTTGTTCTTTCACTTCACAAGACAGTTTGCTCGTATTTCCTTCTAGTGCTTTAATGATACGATTTTTTTACAGTTTGATTTTCTTCTTTCACTTGTGATATTAAAAAAGCAATATAATATCGCATTCACCCAAATCATAAGAAAAAGTCATAAAGTATACAAAATTGTAGTGTTTTGAGCCCATTATAGTGCTGATTTTACAATGTAACCAGGTAAACTAAACTTGAAAGCATGACATGCTGCTATAAGAACATTCAAGACTCAGGAGAAAGATGTTGCTGTCATATGGTCAGGTATAAGGAAAACAATGAAGCATAAATGGACAGAATTTAGCAGAGAAATGAAAACTATAGAAAATTGGCAAATAAGTGTAGAAACAAAACTCCAAAATATCTGAGATGAAAAACATTTTGATGCACCTGAAAAATAACTGAAAATAAAAACAACAACAAAAAAAAATCCATAAACATAGTAAGTCAATAGAAATTTAAAATCCAAAAATAAATCAGTGCTAGACTGTTGGATATTGTTAAACAGAACTTCAATAATTTGGTGGTATTTTGCCTATGTCTCTGTTTCAGTTTGGGTAATTTCTATTGACTTACTACCCAAACTGAAACAGAGACATAGGCAAAATACCACCAAATTATTGAAGTTCTGTTTAACAATATCCAACAGTCTAGCACTGATTTATTTTTGGATTTTAAGAACCAAAAGGAAAAACGGAGTAGAATCCTAAAATAATTTTCTTTTTTTTGCAATGACATGAGATGCTACTTTGTCATATGTGTATCTCCAAATGTATTTGCATATGAACTTTGAGTTTTTAAATTTTCTTTCACTTATCTGTTCACGTTCACTGTGACAGTTTTCAGTTACCAAAACTTTATAACATGTTTAATATTTTATATGAATGTCCCTTATCTATTTCTCTTTTTCTGTACTGATTTTCTTTAATACTCATCTTAAAATTATTTCCTCATAACATACAGAAATAACTAGTTTTAGAAAATACATAACATTGAGATATTCATTGGAGTCATATTATTTTCACAAATTAACTTAGGATGACTTGATAAATATGACACAGAAATTTGCTTTCCTGCAAATGCTCTATCTCCTCATTTTTGAGACTATTCTGGTATATTACTAATGTTTTAACATTCTCCTCAATGGGTGTGCACAAAGTTTTTGTTAATTGGGGATATTTCCATGAATATCTAGTGAGTCTCTCCTGTATGTGCATATTAAGATTCAGATTATGAAATTCTGGTTCACTTTATGGTGACTGTGTAGAAACCAAAAGTTTGGTTGGGAATCCTCAGAAGACTTTTATTCTTGGATATATACATTCCCTAGAAATAAATAGTTTAATGTCTTCTCACGTATATAATGCTGACTGCCAACATTCTGATTGCTGAGTAAAAGAAAATAAAATCTTGTATATCTAATGGTTAAGTTCTAGACATTCATTTAAAATCTTCTGCATTGAACTTTCATTCCATCCCTCAGTTGTTCATTCTGAGTCCAGAAACATTAGTCTTCCACTTGAGTAGGAAATGATCTGGGGCTTTAACTAGTTCTTATAAGTGTTTCTAAACAGCACTTTTCTTTTCAGAGCTATTCCACACCCACTGTTAGAGGGTGCTGAAGTCTCCAATTCTTATACCTTGGTGGGCTTCTGCAATATGTATACACCCTTGCTTCTCACATTCTTTCCATGCTTAGATTTCTATCATTCATCAACTTTCAGGTTTATCCCTTCTCCTTTACTTATGTATTATTCATTCCTTCTTACTTTCTATTGGTGTTTTAGTAAGATTTCAGGAAATAAAATTAAATGTGAATCTTAAATGCATCGTGTTTAAGTGATCAAAATAATCATGCTTGCTGAAAGCCAGAGAAATTTTTAAATTTTGTGTTGAGTTTAAAAAATGAAGCATGAATAGGTGCCAGCATATAGAAAGTTGCATGTGAATTAAAAATAATAGCGACAAATGTACTTGTCATGAAAACACATTTAAGAGCATTTACTAAATGTATTAAAGTGAATTTTTTTGAGACAAGGTAGGAAAATAATAGTTAGATAAAGGGAAAAACATTGCAATTGAACAACATTAATAATATTGCTCTGCCAAAAAAAGAAAGAAAATAGAAAAACAGTGCATATATTTTTCTTACTTTTATGCACACGTAGTTGCTAGTTATTGTAAGAAACGTATAACACTGCATATGGCAATAGTTTTTTAAAAAACTGCATTTATATGAATTTATTACTTAGTACTTAAAATGTAGTAAATACAATACCACACTTAAAGTTACATATGGCATATCTGTTTTTGCCTCTTTCTGTTAGACCTTAGAAATCACTCAAAATATGATTTTATTTTCTCTATTTTTCGCTCATTTTTTATCATTCTCAGGTGATAAAAACAGTGCTCAGAATTAACCTATTTATATAGAACAAATAAATATGTTAACTTAGTACTAAGATGCATGTTTATGACATTTCCTTCATTCTTACATGATAGTCCCTACACATCTCTAAATCTTATACTAATTAGGGTCTGTACACTAAAGTTATAAACATAATTTAGATAAACCTGAGATAATGCCATTAAACTGCCTATGAGGCCTTCTTGTTAAAATATTTTGCAGATGATGTTCTGATTCAATTATGTTTTGGGATATCCATATATTAACTGTTGATTTGTTTCCTCGAATATGACCCAATGAGTTTTCCAAATGGTTTATTTTCTATGTCAGTTTCCAAATTCTTTTTTGTACTTTATTTAATTAACATTTTACTTATGTATTTGTGTGACTCATAGTGATGTTTTGATGCTCCCCTCCCTGTGTCCATGTGTTCTCATTGTTCAGCACCTGCCTATGAGTGAGAACATGTGGTGTTTGATTTTCTGTTCTTGTGCCAGATTGCTGAGAATGATGGTTTGCAGGTTCATCCATGTTCCTACAAAGGACACGAACTCATCCTTTTTAATGGCTGCATTGTATTCCATGGTGTATATGTGCCACATTTTCTTTATTCAGTCTCTCATTGATGGGCATTTGGGTTGGTTCCAAGTCTTTGCTATTTAAACAGTGCCACAATGAACATATGTGTGCATGTGTCTTTATAATAGAACATTTTATAATCCTTTGGGTATATACCCAGTAATGGGATTGCTGGGTCAAATGGTATTTCTATTTCTAGATCCTTGAGGAATCCCCACACTGTCTTCCACAATGGTTGAACTAATATACACTCCCACTAACAGTATAAAAGTGTTCCTATATCTCCACATCCTCTCCAGCATCTGTTGTCTCCAGATTCTTTAATGATTACCATTCTAACTGGCATGAGAGAGCATGTTTAATCTCCTAGGATCATTAAGCGGTGTGACATAAGAAAGAATCTCACAAAATAATGAAGTACTGAATAATTAGATTTCCACAAAATTTGTTGTTCTTCTTGAAAATAAATTATTGATTTCAGTGTCAACCCTAGAGAAACACAAATTTGTGACATGTTTGGGGGATATCTTGCAAGATTTGGAGATAAATTACAACTGATTCAATGCCAAATATCATCAGTTTACATGAAATAAAACTTAACTACAACCTGGAGGTCATAAACAAGAGTTCTGTTAATTATAAAGTTGTGAAATAATGGTTGCAATATTGTATTATTGATGTTACTTTAGTGGAAATTATATGATAATTAATTAAATGTTTGATATGGCAATAAACATTCCAATGGAAAGATATCATTACCTAATCAGTTTGAAGGTTTTTTTTTTCTTTCATTTAGACTGGAAAAAACTGTATGACAATATAAGAAAAATATTCTTTATGATATATACATAGAAACCATTACTTTTTTTTTTTCTTTTTTGAGACAAAGTCTTGCTCGCTTTGTTGCCCAGGCTGGAGTGCAGTGGTGTGATCTTATCTCACTGCAACCTCTGCCTCCTGGGTTCAAGCGATTCTCCTTCTCAGCTTCTAGAGTAGCTGAAATTACAGACACATGCCAACATACCTGGCTAATTTTTTTTTGTTTTTATTTTTAGTAGAGATAGAGTCCCACTATGTTGGCTGGTCTTGAACTCAAGTGATCCACCTGCCTGAGCCTATTATTTCCAGTAAAGGTATTAAGAATTACTTTTCTTTTTTTTGAGACAGAGTTGCACTCTGTCACCTAGGCTGGAGTGCAGTGGTATGATCTCAGCTCACTGCAACTTCCGTCTCCCAGCTTTAAGCAATTCTCCTACCTCAGCCTCCAGAGTAGCTGGGACTACAGGCACACGCCACTGCACCCAGTTAATTTTTTGTATTTTTAGTAGAAAAGAGGTTTCACCATGTTGACCATGCTGATCTCAATCTGTTGACCTCGTGATCTGCCTGCCTTTGCCTCCCAAAGTGCTGGGATTACTTTTACATGTTAGACCTAAAGGAGTATTTACTGATAAAACAAATTTAAAATTTGTTTATTAATTCTACATATTGTATACTATCTGGAAAAGCCTAAGGGCAATTATTCATTTTAGATTAATTTTATTATAAAAGTATAATTTGGCAGTAGCCAAGTTATATTTTTGAGAGATAAATTATTTATTCTTAAAGTACATAGTATGTATTCAGCAAGGTGGTGGAATAGGAGGTAATTCAGCTTACATCTCTTCTACACAAACAATGATCTGGCAGCCACTCCCCAACAAAAATGGCTTTTCAGTATAGCTCTGACATTTAGGTAGAATGTTGTGAAATATCAGAGAAGCCCAAGCTGGAGGACTGCTCTGAGTATGCAGGACTGTGCGTTGGTGGGAGCCTCACACAATGTGGTCTTAGCCCCAGACTGAAAGCAGCTCTGTCTCCCAATGGACTTGTCTTCAGCACTATTTTGCCATGGTCCTGCAACTAGTCTCCTCTTCTAAGAGACCCAGAAAAAAAAAGCGCATTCATCTGCACCCCCAGTAACAGGCCTTATGTTCCTTTTTTGGCTGTGGACTTTGCAGCAGCTTTGTAATCCTGTTGTAGCCCTTCTCTACCATAGTCTAGTGGTTGTTCTACATACCCAAGGGGCTGGAGGAAGACAAACCCATCCGCATCGCCAGTAACAGGCCCACTGACTCCAGGCCCAACTGAGGATTCTGAAGGAGCTCTGTGACCCAGCTGTGATATTATTCTAATGAGTTATGGAGTAAGCCCTGCCCACCCAGAGATCCAGCAACACCTGTCTGTGTCCGTGGTAGCAGGCTCACCAAGTGAAGTCCTGGCGGTGGACCCTAAAGCGTCCCTCAGAGTTAGTTCTAGCCTTGCTTTGCTGCTGTCTTGGGATAGCCCTGCCCACTCAGGGACTGGTGGGAGACATACTTGTCCACGTCCTCAGTAACAGG
This sequence comes from Plecturocebus donacophilus, assembly GCA_004027715.1. NCBI lineage: Eukaryota > Metazoa > Chordata > Mammalia > Primates > Pitheciidae > Plecturocebus > Plecturocebus donacophilus. Next base: position 63,240 of record PVKP010000676.1, on the reverse strand, counting down.
TTCTCTGACCTTGACTTGACTGCAGATCCTGAATCAGTCTGTAGCCCTGTTCTACCAAATGCTAGGGGCAATCTGACCTGTTCAGGGACCCTGTAGGAAACACTCCTGTCCATGCCCCTGGTAATATGCCTGTTAATCTCAAACCTCACTGTGGTAGGGCTGTTGAAGCAGCCCTTTGACCTGGCTTCTGTCCCATTCTACCATGGTCTGTAGATAATCCCCTCTGATCAGAGAACTGGTGAGATCTATGACAATCAGGACTCTCCATAACAGACTTACAACCTTGGATCCAACTGCGGACCCTGAAGGACACTGTGATTTAGCCCCAACCAAAGCGCATTACAGTCCCAGAGGTAGTCCTATTGCTTGCCCTGGAACCTTTCCATGGATCCAGCAAGAGCCTGCTTAGGGATCTGGCAGGAGCCTTCTGAACTTTGTGCATCAATAGCAATAGGCCCATTGTGGGAGGACCTGATAGTAGACATGTAATAGGCCTAATAATCTGTCTCTAGTCCTACTCAACTGTGGTCCAAGAAGTAGTCCTGTCCACTTGGTGATTTGGCAGGAGCCACACCTGGCCATGTGCTGAATAACAGGCATCTCGAATGTAAATTCAGTGGCCGGTCTAACAACAGATATGTGATTTACTCCAGCTCCATTCAACTGTGATCCTGTAGGCAGTCCCATTAGGCTGAGGATCTGGCATGGAAAGGTCTTTAACCTGGCAAGACCAGTCTGTAACAACAGGAAGAGGTATTTACTCTACCAATGCACAGACAACAAAGCAAGGCTACACAGATCATGAAAGGTCATGGAAACATGATATCCTAAAGGAAACTAATAAAGCTCTAGTAAACAAACACCCAAAAGTGGAGATTTATACATTACCTGACACTGAATTAAAAACAGATATTTTTAAGGAAGTGCAGCAAGGTACAAAGCAACACAAATAAATAACCTGATAAAATCAGGAAAACAATCCATGAACAAAACTAGAAGTTGAATGTAGAGATAAAAATTATAAAAAGAACCAAACAGATTCTGGAGCTGAAAGACAAACAAATGAAAGAAAAAATACAATAGAGGGCTTTTACGACAGATTAATTCAAGCAAAGAAAGAAGTTGTAAACTCAAAAATAGATTTTTTGACGTTATCCAAAGACAGAAAAAGAATAAAAAAGAGTGAAGAAAGAATGTAACTTATGGGAAACGATAAAGCAAACCAATATATGCATTAGGGAATTTTTACAGCGAAGAGACAGAAAGGGGCAGAAAAACAAACTTAATGAAAAAAAAAATAAACATACAAATAAATGGAAATTTGTCTCATGCTCATCCAAAATGACCTACAGATTCAATGCAATTTGTACCAGAATGCCAATGACATTCTTTATAGTTGTAAAAAAATACCAAAATACATACTGAACCACGAAAGACTCCAGGTAGATAAAGCTGTGCTGAGTAAGCAGGACAAAATTGTCATATGCAGGAAATTCAGTTGTATTATATTTTTTATTTCATTTGTCTTTCAGCCTTAGAATTTGTTTGGCTCTTTTTTTAAATATAACTTTTATCTCTATGTTCAACTTCTATTTTTGTTCACGTGTTATTTTCTTGATTTTATTGAGCTATTTATCTGTGTTCTCTTGTGCCTTGCTGCACTTCCTTAAAATGTCTGTTTTTAATTCAGTGTCAGGCAATGTATACATTTCCATTTTGGAAGGTTGGTAACTAGAGCTTTATGGTTTCCTTTAGGGATATCATGTTTCCATGACTTTTCATGATCTGCATGGCCTTGCACGTTGTCCGTGCATTGGTAGAGAAAATATCTCTTCCTGTTTTTACAGACTGGTTTTGGTAAGTAAATACATGTATCCCTTACTAACCATCTGCAAAAATAAACTCAAAGTGGATTAAGGACTTAAACTTCAGACCCAAAACTGTAGAACTTCTAAAACAAAATATAAGGAGAGAGCTTCTTGACAGTGATATGGTCAGTGATTTTTGAAAGTGGTACCAAAAGCACAACCTCAAATGAAAAATAGACAAGTGACATTTCATGGAACTAAAAACCTTCTGCATAAGAAAGCAAACAATTAACAGAATAAAAAGGCAGCCTTTGAAATGGGAGAAAATATTTTCAAACCATATATCTGATAAGATGTTAATGTGTAAAATTTATCAAGAGTTCAAGTCACTCAATAGCCTAAAAACAACCAAATTTTAAAAATGGGCTAAGAACCTGATAGACATTTCTCAAAAGAAGACATACAAGTTTAGGTAAACCAGGTGTACCACATTGCTACTGGGAAATGCAAATCAAAACCACAATGAGATTGCTTTGGGTAGTATAGACATTTAAACAATATTGATTCTTCCAACCCGGAAACATGTTTTTTTTTTTTTTCATTTTTAGTATCTTCTCCAATTTCTTTCTCAACAGAAGAATGGATACAGAAAATGTGGTACATATGTACAATGGAGTAATTTTCAGCCATAAAAAAAGAATAAAATCCTGTCATTTGCAGCAACAGGAATAAAACTAGATATCATTATGTTAACTGAAATAAGCCAGTCACAGAAAGACAAACATTGCATGTTCTCACTTGTATGCAGTTTCTAAAAACAGAAACAACTGAAAGCATGGACATAGAAGGTAAAAGAATGGTTACCAGGGGCTTGGAAGGGTAGCGGGAAGATTGGGATAGTTAATGGGTCAATGGTCAATAAAATAGAAATAATATGTAAGACTATTATTTGATAGCCTGGCAGAGTGACTATAGTCCATAATAACTTTATGGTACATTTTAAAAATAACTAAGAGTGTAACTGAATTGTTTGTAACTCAAAGGAAGTATGCTTGAGTGGATGGTTACCCCATTCTCCATGATGTGCTTATTCCACATTCCATGCCTGTATCAAAACAGCTCATGTACTATACAGTAAGTAGTATATATATATATATATATATATATATGTACTATTTACCCACAAAAATTAAAAATAAAAATAAATTAAAAAGAAAAAGACTAAAGTATTACCTTACATATGTTAAAATAACAGTTATTATAAAAAACAAAAAAATATCATAAGTGTTGTCAAGGATGTGAAGAAAAGGGGACTACTGTACACTTCTGGTATGTAAATAAGTACAGTTTTTATGGAAAACTATATGGAGATTTCTCAAAAAACAGAACTACCATATGCTCTAGCCATCCCATTTCTGGGACATATATCTAGAAAAATTGAAATCAGTATCTCAAAAATATATGCACTCTCATATGCATTGTGGAATTATTCACAATAGCCAACACATAGAAAAAAACCTAAATTTTCATTGACTGATAAATGGACCGATAAATGGACACCTACACACATACACACACTCACAATAGAATACCATTTAATCTTAAAAAAAGGAAATTCTGCCATTTGCAATAACATAGATGACCTTGAAGACATTATGTTAATTGAAATAAGTCAGACACAGAAAGAAAAATACTGCATGATCTCACTCATATGTGGAATCTTAAAAACTCCAAAGTTTTTATAAAAGCAGCAAAGAAAATAGTGTTTTTTTAGGAGTTGAGAAGTAGGAAAATGGGGAGACACCAGTCAAGGATAAAGAGGTTCACTTATTTGGGGTGAATAAATTCTAGAAATCTAGTTTACCTCAGGAGGGCTGCTACGATTTGGATACTGTTTACTTGTCTCCATTAAAGTCATGTTGACATTTGATCACAAGTGTGGCCGTATTGGGTGGTGAGGCCTAGTGGGAGATGTTTGGTTTGTGGAGTTACAACCCTCATGAATGGCTTGCTTCTCTTCTCCTGGTAGTGAGTCACTTCTTTCCTCCATGAGAGTGGATTAATTATCATGGGAACAGATTTGGCCCGGACGCCTCTGTGATTTTCTTCTCTTTGGATATGCCTGCTTTCCCCTTTACCTGCTCTGCTATGTTCTGATGCAGAACCAGAGGTTCAACAAATGATGGCTATGTATATAAAAACCAAGTTTCAGATATTCTGTTACAGGAACAAAAAGAGGTTAAGACAGTGACTATAGGAGACGGTGGCTATAGGAAATAGTGAGTACAAAGGAGAGGGAAATAGAAGAGGAAAACTTGTCCTGATGTCATTTTTGGAGTCCCTTTAGCTAGGTCAGGCCTAGAAACCAAAACTGCATTAAAAGTAATGGAATAAACATGATTACTTTTGCACCAACCAAATATACGGGAAATGTGGTGATTGAGTGATCTTGAATGTTTTCACCACAAAAAACAATCATAACTATGTAAGGTGATGGATATGTTAAGTTTGATTGTGGTAGTTATTTTACAATGTGTGTGTGTGTGTGTGTGTGTGTGTGTGTGTGTGTATACATGAAAACATTATGTTTTACACCTTAAATACAGACAGTTTTAATCTGTATGGTATCCTCCATATAACTGAAAGAATGTATATAGTATGGCATTTTGACTTTTCCCTGTGTTCATTTTCATTTTTTTCACCTTAAGTTCTTAATAATTTGAACAACTGAGATATGTTTGCTTTTAAGAGTTGATGGTATCCATGTGTGATTATTCTGACTTATTAATATTTTTCAGAATCAAAATTCTTAGTTCTCATTCATTGTTGTGATGCAGTTGATTTCTCATTGCCATTCGGTAGGATAAATTGTTTGCTGATTAGCTTATTGTTACCTACTTTGTCTTTGTCTGACAATTTTTCTAGGGACAGCCCAAAAGATAATACTAACCAGTTATGTTAATCCATATGCTTTTTTAGTTGCACTATTACAACTAGTGAATTTTAAATAAAAAAAGCATATGATAAGTATGTCTAAGGGGAAATTACTGTTTTCTATTTTCTCTTTAATTTTAGTGTAAAAAGTTGAAACCTTATTGAATGAAGGTTCATTTGATCTTTGGCTCCCCAACATGAATTATTTTTCTTTCAATAAAAGCCTATTATTTCCTTTTAGTAGTTATGTTTCAGCTCAGGGTTAGACATGGTAACTTAGACCAAAGACTTCTGCTTCCTGGCTACTCTTCATACATAGTCTACAACACTACCAGACTCAATCTCTTTTCCTCTACATGCAAATACTGTTGTCTAAAAGAAGAGATTCCATCTGTGAATAAAGACAGAGCAAAAATAAAGGACAGTGGAGAGGGAGAGGGAAACTTGTCCTGATGTCATTTTTGGAGTCCCTGTGGCTAGTAGAATCCAAAACTGCATCAATGTATGTGAACAAATATATTTACTTTGGATTTAAACAAGATTTTCTCTCCCTTTTTATCTATAAAGTTTGAGCAAATTGACTATCATCATGATTCTTTAAATTTAATCTTTTTCCAATTAAAGTTAAAGATGTGGTACATTTATGTAGTTTATGATAGAAAAAATATAATTGGAACCAAAAACATGTCTTCTAACAGTATTTTTCAAAAAAGAAACATGTTACAAATGAAGCTGTTTTAAGAAATTGGAGCTGACACACGTAAGAGAAGAAAAGAAAAACATAATTTGAGTTGAAATTTTTCACATGTCTCCATCTAAAATATCGAATAGAGCGTTAGAATGTTTTAACCTTTATTGAATAGGTTCTGGTTTAATTATCCCTTAAAATTCATTTGAATATTATATTAAATTATAGATCAAAATTAAAATTTGATATTAATTATATTCTTCTTTAAAATGTAAAAGATAAATGTTTGATGAAATGCTGAACTTTAAGAAATTTTATTGAGATTTACTGTTAATACATTTCTATTTTATGATTTTTAAAAAATTTTGTATTTTATGCAAACCTTGGTGATATAACACCATCATTTATTCAAAAGTCATTTGATGCCACATTTCTTGTTCTTCTTCTTAGGCACTGACTGATATCACTACAAAATAAAGTATTTTGCATCTGTAATCAATAAGTGAAAATAAATAAAACTTATTCTAAAAGTGGATATTGCTTTCGGGGTTGAAATCATCTCTCTCTGAGTATTATCAAATAAAATTTATAAAATTTTCAATCTTCTTTGAAAATATTCAGATGATAGTACATAAATTTAATTATTGTTATCTCATATAATTTTATCAACACAACCAATGCACATTTCTAGTATTTTGTACTGTAAAGTAGTTCTAAAGTAACTAAATAAAGTAACGACATACAGGCATTTCAGGAATGAATCATCAACCAGACCACAGATTGGCAAACATACTCTGTAAAGGGTCAGAAAGTAAATATTTTAGTGTTTCTGGGCTATCCAGCCTCTGAGAAAACTAGTTCTCTGTAATTTTAGCATGGAAATAATTGTAGACAGTGTACAGATAAAGAGTCATATCTTTATTGAAACAAAATTTTACTGACATAAATACATAAGGGCCAATTTTGGCCCATGGGCCATAGTTTGTAGACCAGTGAGCTACATCTATTCCCCAAACAAATTCTAAAACACACACAAAAGTCCATATTCTGAAAAGCATTTGAAAAAATATCATAAAAAGAATAAATACTACCTGAGAATTTTAACTGAATACCAACCATTTATGCTTGCCTAAGCATAGTTTTATTTTTTTAAAGATTATTTGTCCCAAAGCAAGATGCCTTATTCCTCTTATGCCTTGTCTCTCAAAGCATATATACAGTTTACATTTTCTACACTCATTATTACCTTTATTGTATTTTATTTTTTTCTTGTTTAGTTTCTCACTTTGTTTACTTTTTACATAGGATAAAGTTAAAATCTGAGAAAAAATCTAAATGATGGAAATCATACAGATGACTATGAAACATTTATTTCATTTTATGTTTTTTCCATCTTTTCATATTTCTTTCTGTCTAGTATTTCAAATAAAGCATCAAAGAAGGCAAGACCTCAACTTACGGACTAAGGTATAGGAAAGATAGATTCAGAGACAACATACTTTATACTCCAGGTAGGGTTGACATGGAGACATGTCGGTCTGACCAAGATTGAATGATACATGCATCAAAATGACCCGGTGACTAAGAAGACAAACTTGTCCATAAAGCACTTCTGGCATTTCTGGAGGTCACATACTAACCATCACACACTTTGTCTCACTGTAAATAGTGTCTTTGAAATGGTGTTGTACTGCATGCTTCCACATCAGGGCAGGAATAATTCTAAGAATTCTATTAGCTTCAAAGGACTTATATCATAAGTGCATATATTTCAAAGGACATAGTGCTCAGGTCAAAATGGCATAAAAATTCAAAGCTATCAAATAATCTTTCAGAAGTGTATAGAAATCCAAGCATCAATCTTACTCAGTTCCTGGGATTCTAAATCAATTTTTGAAAACAGGTTACTCATCCACTTTAAGAAAAAAAATCTCACAAACATTGATTTTTATGCCCCAATACACTTTTAATATCTACATATTATACATATTTTTGAGGTATTAATAATGTTGTATTTACATAGAACCCATTCTTATGAATTCCAAATAATTTATGGATTCAATCTAATATATGCTAAACATTCTAAATTGCATGACATTAGGTTATATTTTATTCAGCTTTTAATAACTGATATCCGCAAATAAAGCCCAACAAAATAGACAAATGTACAAAATCAGACATTAAAATTATGAAGTTTGCACATATATGTATATGTGTATGTTTATCTGATTTCCAGTACTATAACAGTGTCTCAATCAGCCATCATGGCTTTAGAATAGCTATTTAAAGTATATTAAATGTAATCTTTTAACATTAAGTTAATTTTGTTCCTATAATTTGTCAATATTTTTCTACATGAATAGACAGTAATATAAAATAATTTATTTTCTTAAAATATTAGTTTATAATAAATGAATATATTTGATTTCAGCCTGCATTCTAAAACTGATTCTTAGATTCCAAAACAACAATAACATCTAAACTAGTGAAACAACTTTTTCTTGGGGATTATTCTTAATTCAAAAATTAAAATGCATTACCGCATGGATGGCTTTACACAAAATAAATAAATATGTGAACAACTGAGGCTAATTCTTTCTCATTTTTTTTTTAAATTTGTATTGGACATCCTTGTTTTTACCTGTACAGTGTCTATTCCACCTTCCTATTTCACCTTGGAAAATGTCCTTTATTTTGTTGTTTACTTGGGGCTCCTAATCAATGTGCCCTTCCTAGGCAAGTGTGGTCTCTGGATCTGAGTTATGTCATTTGAACTCTTTAGGCTAAAACTTGCACTTATGAGTTAAGAATCACAAGATAAACTTTAATTAGAACTGTTTATCCAACAGTGCTGTCCCATATACATCATGTGTTAGAACATAAACCTACATCTCTGTAAGGCCAGGTTTCCGTCTTTTCTTAAACTTGCATTTCAATATTTTCTTTAGCTGCACTGCCATATACTTTTCCAAAATATTACTTTTTAGTTATGCCAATTTTTAAATTTTGTTGCCTGCATCACAGAATCCTACTGGATAAAAGTTGAAATAAGAACACAAGTATTTTTTGCTATTTAGATATATGTAAAATATACTTTATTCCTATTTATTAAAAAATAGTATCTTTAATGGACTACAAGCGTTCTCTAATTTATTGAGTTAGTCTGTAGTAGAAATAGCAACTTAACATATGCTCTTGGCATATCTATTTGAATTTAACTGCATTGTAACTGTTTTTTTTTTAATTATTGAAATAAATGCCATTTCATATTATTATTTAGCAGTTGGTGAATTCTGGGTTCACTGTTCCACACAGTAACTGAGAAGAGTAAAATTCTCTACACTGAATATACTGTACTACACTGGATTATCCAATGACAGTTGCAAATAATGTGCTTAGAATTGTCATTAAAATATTTTAAATACCGATTGTTTTGTATTTCTAAACATATGCTTCAGATTCAGAAAATCACAGCAGCGGTTCAGATTCCTCCTCATCTTGACAATGGCAATGATTAAAATACCTACCTCATATTTAAAATACATTTGAATTCATTTGCTTTTGTTCATCTTCCATTGTGGATTTTCTTATTCCTCAGTCTTTTCAAAGAAACTTTTCATGATAAGAAAATATTGACATGTTGGAAAAGTGAAAAATGCAAAAAAATGTATATTTAGATAAGTATCACTTTCCCATATTGATTCTATCTTGTTTCTACTATTCATTCTTTTATTACATTTCAAACCATTCCTGTTAGGTAATCACTCACAGTAGTTTCTGGCTCATATTTTCTTTTTCTGTATTTGTTTTTTTTTTAATAAGTAGATACTGCTTTTGTATTTATTATTCAATAGGTGGTGATATGATAGTTTAGCAATCTTTTATATTTTGTTATCTTTCCTAAAAGTTACATTTTGGGACTAATTATTTTTGGTTTTAATTAATACAGATACTTTATGTTTCTTCAACAGTTGCATAACAAAAATCTGTAGTACATCTATCTTCTCCATTGTAAAGATAGTAGAACTACAGATTAATCATTTCCCCATATTTCAAAGTTTGAGTTATATCTAATATACTATATTTGCAAACAAAACACTAAACCTGTCAATATGTATTTGGTATTGTTGGAGAGTTCAAGTCAGGAAAACATTGAGAATTATAGTTGCTGGATCAAAAAGTAAGCACATGTATCATATTATGTATTACCAAATTCTTCTTTGCACATGTTGTAATTATTTTGTTTTTCACAGGGAATATATTAAATGATTCTTTCCCTACACACTCACCAACAAAATGGACTGTCAAGTTTCATAATTTCCCAGTTTGATAGTTGAGAAAGTGTCTCAGGGTAATTATTTTGTTTTGAAATGTTTATTGAGAAAATTATAGATTTACTCACAGTTGTAAGAAATACAAAAGAGAGATGTCATGTACTCTTCCTCAGTTTTCATAAGAGGGGGAAGTACCTTGCAAACTATACTAAAATATTTCAGTCAGAATATTGACATAGATACAATTCACCAATCTCATTCACATTATTTCCTGAGTTACATTTGTATTCATTTGAGGTGTGTGCGTGTGTGTGTGTGTTTAGTTATACACAGTCATATCAAATAGAAGGTTCATGGATCTACTACACAGTGTACATACAGAACCATTTTATCACCAAAAGAACACTGGAGATGCCCTTTTACAGCAAAATCAACCTCCCACACCGACCCCATCCCTTCAATAACCAATAATAAACATTCTTGACTCCATTTCTAAACTTTTCTCATTTCTAAAATGTTGTATAAATAGAATCATAGAGAATGGATTGGGCCTCTTTGCTGAGCCAAGTTGTGCACAAGAACCATTTGTTTCTTTATGTTGTTGAGTTACATTCCATGGTATGGAGGCATCAGTGTTTGTTTCGCTATTCCCCTATTGAGGAAAATCAGGGCTCTTTTCAGTTTTTAGCTATTACAACTAAAGCTTACACATAAACATTCATAGGGAGGATTTTGTGCAAACATAATCTATGTAAAATTGGGGTTACATGTACAAGAGTGGGATTTCTGGGATATTGAATGTTTCATTTAATATCAATTTTCCAAATTGTTTTAGAAAATATATATACTATTTTTACTAAATTTTTACATTTCTACTAGTAATGTATGATTGATCTTATTTTTCAGTGTTATGAACCAGCATTTGGTATTGCAACTATATTTTATTTATTCTAATAGGATGTGGGAATATATCATTGTGGTTTTAATTTGAATTTTCCTGATGGATAATGACATTAAACATTCTTTTTTTTTTTAATAGTTGCCACTACATATCCTCTTCAGTGAAATGTCTGTACACATTTTTTTGCCTACGTTCTGATTGAATTGTCTTTTTTCTGCTCTTGAGGTTTAAAGTTTTTATATCACATATATATATATATTTTTTCCTAGGTACTAGTCTTTTGCCATAGAAGTGGTTTTTAAATATTTTCTGCTCATCTTCAGCTGGTCATTTCATTCTCTTCACATGAACTTTCCCAATGCAAGAGGTTTTCATTTTGGATGAGGTAAAACGTATCTTTTATTTTATAGATTGAACTATTTTAGTGCTATTTCTACAAGTTACTTGCATAGCCTTAGATCCCAAAGATTTCATCTTGTATGTCTTTCTCCAAAGATGTTAAAATGGATTTTGTTTGTTTATTTGTTTGCTTGTTTGCCTGCTGATGTCAAATTGTGCCATTTGTTGAAAAGGCTATCCTTCCCCTGTTGAATTACCTTTAAAACCTTGTCAAAAATTAATCAAATGTATTTGTGTCAGCTGTTTTTAGGGTGTTGTTTTCTATTTCCTTGATGTATATGTTTATTACTATGCCAGTGCACTCTCTTGAATAATCTAGTTATATGGTAAGTCATAAGATAGATAGAGTAATTTGTGCCACTTTATTCCTCTTTCTCAGACTGCTTTAGCTAAACTATGGCCTATGACTTGCCATATCACTATTAGAATAAACTAGTTTATGTTTACTGGAAACTTTACTAAGGTTCTGACGGAAATTGTTTTAAGCCTATAAATAAATTTTGCAGGGAGGGACTGACCTCATTACCATGTTGAGTCTTTCAATCTATGAGCACAGTATCAATCTGCTTTGATTATTTTGATCACTGTGGTGTAGCTTCCAGCATACATGTTTAGCTATGTCTATAAGTAAGTATTTCGTTTTCTTTGAATTGATGATAAGTTATAATGTGGTTTTGTTCTTCATATTCATTTTTAGTGTATGTTAAGGGGATTAATTTTTAGATTTTGATCTTGTATCCTCTGACCTTGCTGAACTGCCTTCATATTCTAGAGATTTTTTCATAGATTGTAGGGATATTCTACTGTGATAATAATGCCATCTGCAAATAGAGACAGTTTTACCTTTTGTGTGCTGATCCTTATGTCTTTTATAAAGTTTTTTTTTTTTTTAATTCAGTAGCTAGTATTCCAATACTATTTTGAATGAAATGGATGGACATAGATATCCTGTCTTTGTCCTGATCAAAGCATTTACTCTTACAATTAGGTATGTTTCATTGTCATTTTAATTTTCATTTATCTTCTTTTGTGTATAATTGACCTTTAAAATTTTTAATGGTCATTTTAACGTTATATTTGGAAAATGGTCTTTTTATGTGTTTTGCTCAATTTTGTTGTGAGCATTTGCTATTTCTTCCAGCCTTAATATTTTAGTTATTTATAAATTAGGTTATAAGTCTTTATCTGATATACTTTCTAATACTTTTATTCAAAGTATAATTTGCTTTACCCTTTTTTAATGGTTTGTGGCATTTGTTGAAATGGAAAGATCTGAGAAATTTATGTGGTCAAATGTATCGATCTTTTACTTAAATTCAGATTTTATTATATTTAGGTTTATAAAAATTTATTATACTACCTGCATGTTTTTACCTTTTATACTTGTGTTTCTTATTTGTTGTATAAAATACATAGTATGGATCTACTTTCTTTGATCATATGATTTTCCATTAATTTAAATTTTCATTAATTTAAATATTTATCTTAGATTCATTGGTATATAATGAAATATATTTCCAAATGTAGTTTGTATAGTTGAAACTTCAGTTCATTTGTTTGCCTATTCATGTGCCAATATGCCATTATTTTGATTAAAAAGTTAAGCATTAAGTTTAGTTTCTTTATGGAAATTCCAAGGTTAATAATAGTCAAGATAATACTGATGAAAAACAAATCAGAAGGAAGTAAAGTAATAAATAATGAACACCTGTTCCAAAGATACACCAAAGACATTATTCCATTGGCTAAAATATATATATTTTATATAGTATAGTTTTAATGTGTCTATATTTTATAAAATACCTACTTTAATATATGCAGATAGCACTTTTTTAATATCTTGTAGAAATAGGCCCTTAATTGTTCTTTTTTTCAGTGTTTTTATCTAGTTACTCTTTTATCATATTTTATAAAAGCTTTAGTATCACTTTCTTTAGCTTCAATAAAAAGGTTTGTGATACGTTTATTATGATTATTTTAAATTTATAAATTAAACTAAAGGAACTAATATTTGTATAAACAAGAAAAATTAGTGCCTTTCCACTAGTACAAATTTACTTATGTGTTTTAAGGGCTGTTTTTAAGTTTTATAACTTTTATATATAGATTTTGCAAAATTTTTGTTAATCTCAGCTCCAAGTACTTTACATTTCTTTATATTTAAAGGCATTTCTTTATTACTGTACCCTTATCAGATTTATGTATGTTAGAATTATTAATTTGTGTGTTTTTTAGTTTATTTTCTGCTGCCTCCTTAATTATTTCCTGTAAAAATTAATATTAATAAGCTATGTTATTAAAAGTGTAAGGGCTTATAGAAATAATAAAAATGTCAACAAACCTATAAGAGAACAAAATGATGAGGATTTATAGACAGACAGATAGATATAAACTCAGTTATTAAGGAAATGATAATAAAATATATTTTGGTTACAAAATTGAACCCAAAATAATGATTTTGGAAACAATGATATTGCTTTATAGGCCAAAAGTATTTTTATCTAAGTGTCTCCTATTACAAAAGCTTTTATTTCATTATTTGAATGAAAGCTTGTGTAACATTTTTGGAAAAAAATTTTTTCCCAAATACATGCATAAGTAATTAAAAACTTGAAATAAGAGACAGCTAAGCCACAAAAAATAAAGAAAATAATAAAAATGATATAAATGTAGTAAAATAGAAAAAGACTTTTGAAACTAGAATAATACCAAAGCCAAAGTAAGATTTTTGAAAATAATGAATAATTAATGTGAATAGAAGACAATAAAAAAAGGGAGGGAGATAAGTTATAAAATACAAAATAAACTGAAAACAGAGATTCTACATGTACTGACTATATCAAAAATGTATAAACAATTTTATGTTGTTAAATAAAATATTTTAATACAATTGATGTATTTTATAAAAATACAATTTAGCAAAAGTGCAATGAGAAAAAAACAGTAAATGTAATCATTGTTCAATAAAAATACAGGAAAAATTAAAAGTGTTCATAAGTTCTGCCGAAGAATGTGTAGTCAATTCACATAGAAAATAAGCTCAATATGTTATTTAAATGTCATTTATTAAATAAAATACATAACGTAACATAAATGTGCTGAAGGATCTGCAAGACCTCTATACTGAGGAGTATAACATATGCAAAATTAAAGGAGACCTAAATAAATGGAAATCCCAATTTCATGGATTGAAAGACTCATCATGGAAATAAACTTAGAATGAACAAAGGACAATTTTTACTTAAGCTTTTGTTGGAGAATAAAATAACATTGATGAAACTACATGGCACATGTCAGGTGCTCAATACATATTAGATCCATTTTTTCCACTTTCTTATTCAATTGCTAAATAATCTATTTTCTATTTTTATTCTGGTCAGCTGCCAGAGTTGAAACACAGGTGTTCCACCCTTTATCTGCAATAAGGTTTTCTCCTTCCTTTCTTCTTCCTTTCTTCCCTCCTTTCTTTGTCAGTTCCTCCCTTCTTTCTTTTCTTCCTTTCTTTCTTCCTTCCCTCCCTTTCATCCCTTCTTTCTCCTTTCTTTTCTTTCTTCCTTTTTGGCAAATTGAAAATAGGAATATTTTTGTGGTCTCTAAAGTTTATGTTTAATAACGTGGTCCTCTTTCATACTGTAAGTCATGCTTGTTATAAAATACCTATGAAAACATTAAAAATACACATTTTTTAGTAAGATATTTGTTTACATTCAATTAATATTCTGTACTGCAACTTAAGTCACTATGCTATGCTCTGTCTAAAGCAGAAAACTGTGCCAAATATGATTTTCAGAAGCACTGTAACTCCAATGAAAGCTAGTTTTTCCATTCACATATCAAGATTTAGGAAAAGTTAGGCTTTTTTTTTTTTTAAAGCAACGGTGGCAAAAAGCCATATTGGCAGGATTGTTAAAGAAAATATTTTGATGTTAATCAATTCATCTATCACCAAGCTCATGAAAAAAAGTGTTTAGTTACATATGCCTCACATACTATATTTTCTAGGTGATATTTGTTTTATCTTGTTGTTTTATAACTGGTATTGTTGCAGCTACAAATTTTTTGTTGTTACTCCTTTGCTACTGATTTTCGGTACTGTTCTCTGTTTACTTTTTTTAAATAAAGATCCCTTAAGTATATGAGACACAGAATCCTAGAATGTGCTTTTTACTATACAGATAGATTTAGTCTGTTTTAAGCATTGAACTGGTGCTAATAAGCAGAGTTTATATAAATTCAAAATAAATATAATGGTATAATTAATCTTTTTCAAAGATATTTAATTTATAGAAATATTTTTTACTTAATTTATACACAATGTGTATGTGAATGTGAATGGAAAATATATTTTTTAATTGTAAAAATTTTAAATCTAGAGAATTTAATATTTCTTTATGTCTAACATCAATATACTGAATAGTTTGAACTGTAAATTTATGTCTTTATTCCCAAATAATACCTGTCAAGCTACACATGACTATATGAAAATCAGTGGAGTCATTATTTTAATACAAAATTTGCATAGCCTAAGAACTCAGTGTTATGACTTTTTAAATTATTTTTACATTTCAGAAATATTTATTAAAAGATGTTTTTAGTGACCAAGTAAATATTTTTACAGATGAGAAGATCCATTAATTGTAAATAGATAGTAATTTTCAGAGTATTAAAAGTTATACTAACATTATGAATTTAAATAGCCTGTTGTATTATTTATTAACAGGATGTATATTTAAAGACTAATTCACTTATTTAGCCAAGTTTATGTATGACTGAGGACTATGTGAACTACTGAATTCTATGAAATGCTTTAAAACAGTACAATTAGGTATTATTTACAGTCCTTCAATTAGAACTGAATATAAAGTAGAATTAAATATATACAATATTGACTTTTCTATCTAGCTTGCTATATATGCCTTTAGATGTGTCAGTGAAAACCTGGTTGGCAGTGTTAATCTTTAGAGATGGGTCTATAAAAGTCTATAAGAAATTCAAACAGTTCATGTAGGAGATCAGGAAAGGGTGGTGGGAAAAATTTAAACAGTTCATGTAGGATGTCATGTAGAGTGGTGAGAACAATTACAGGAAAGACGCAGACCTTCTTGGAAGACTGGGAGGTTTTGTAAAAGCTTCTGGAAAGGGTTATGACTGAAGGCAGCCTAATACTCTTATGTTGAGTTAATGGCAGAGGGCAGATAACAAGGGAGTGCAAGAAAATTATCTCGGTGAGTTTTTTTTTTTACCTATTTATCCAGAAATCATCTATGCACAGGACCGTCACCTACTCAGGGAATCGACAATGCTAATTACCCACAAATGGTGTTTGCTCCAGACCTTTGTTACTGAATCTGTGTTAAATAAATGAGAGGATCTATGGCTTATGGAGGCTGCACTTTCTAGTCAGCTGGCTGTGCAAAGCATCTGGTTCCCTAGCTGAGCTCACAGACCAAAATACCCGTGTCTGTGAAATCCATTCATCCGTCACCTGGCCAGAGTCTGAGGGACAGACTCAGCAACTTTAACAAGCAAAAAACATATAATGCCATTAATAAACAGGCAAAGGACATGAACAGACACTTTTTAAAAGAAGACATTTGTGCAGTTTTCACATTTTTATTTGAGGAAAATGATAGTGCTAACAAGTGTGTGGATATGAGCATACTCTTATTTTCAGTCTTATATATTCATTCAGCTGCACAACTCCTATAAAAGTATGTCTTTATTTCCAATTACTAAAATTTATAATCTGTATTTAATAAAAAACATCAAATATCTGCTTCTCAGGTATATAAACTAAAGGGTATGTAATCAATATCATGAGTTCCCCCTCCATACTCACATACACACAATGTCCTCTGAGGATTATTTTAAAATATAATGTTTCAAGTTTGCTACATCAGTGTTTATTAACCCAAACGCTTTCAAGAGCCAAATAAGAAGTATAGATGAGTAAAGCAGGCTAAGTCCAGGATGATGAATTGCAAACGGGTATCTTTTAAGTGAGAGCATATGTGCACCAACTAAATGGGAGTTTCAGATAGATGCTTCCTATTACAGGTAATCAAAATCTGAATCAGATGACCTAAGTAATGTGTTCTGTGTAACTGGAAGTCCCTATAAATAGTAAGTATCAGTGTTAGTGTTGTCAAGGCTCTGTTCAATTATTTTTTCAGTCAACCCCATCATTTCTTCCTTGACAATACAACCTCCATAATAATGTGTAACTCCTTTTTCCTTTTCATGGACATAAAGGAAGAGAGAGCGAGAGAGAGAGAGAGAGAGTTTTTCTTACAAGGATTGAATAAAAGCTCTTTCCTTCTTTGGCTTGGCTCACTTCAGTTCATGTGCTCACTTTCTGGCTAAAATAATCTCCAGGTGTCTCAGTCTCTTCAGGCTTCTATAATAAAATAGCATAGTCTGAATGGCTTATAAACAACAGAAATTTATTTCTTACATTTCTAGAAGATAGATAGTCTAAGATCAATGCACTGGAAGATGTGGTATTGCAAAAGAGCTCGCTTTTTTATGAAGAGCATTTTCTTGCTTTGTTCTCACAGTACCGAAAAGCAAGGAAGCTTTCTGAAGCTTCTTTTATAAGAGCACTAATTCTGTTCATGAGGCTCTGCCTTTATGACCTAATTACTTCCTAAAAGTCCACACTTCTTAATACCATCACCTTGGGGGTTAGCATTTTAAGATTTGAATTTTGGGGTACATAAACATATGGACCATAGCACCAGCTGAATATTATCTGTTGATGGGTTTAAGCTGAATTTTCTGAGTCAATCACCTACAAAATAGATCTGATTGTCATGACTGCCCCAAGCAAAGTAGGACCCCCTCTGAACATGAACAAAGGGTAAGTTTCTCTTGAGTACCATACATTGCGTAGACAAAGTTTCATTATATAATTTAAAATAAAATTCAGCTGGAAATAAGCAAACAAAAAAAGTTGCTGGTAATCAAAGAAGACTGCCTACAAATAGGGTATTTGACATTCTTTCTCAGGCTTTGCAGAACCACAGACTCAATGTGGTTGAATCTTTCTTATATTTTGAGTAAAGCTGAAAATCTCAGCTATTATGAAAATGTTTCAATTGTGGAAATAAATGAAATTTGAAGCATTGTTCAGGGCAAACAAAATTAACTTACAGACAAATTCAGCACATGGAGCAATCAGTTTTCAGCTTTTATTCTAGCTATCACAAAAGCTATTTGGGATAATTTCAGACCATGTACTGCATCTACAGTAATTTTTTAGGCCCACTTCTTGAAGATTGATAGAAATCAGAGGTCATGCTTATAAATATAAGAGAAATATTGAGTAGATATACCTTACATTAAATTTATCTTATGTGTGACTGTTGGAAAGGGGAGGCAATTTTATGGAGGACTGTGGTGAGTAGAACTAGGGATTCAAAATCAGTATTTGAAGTATTTTCCAGACCTCCAAGCAAATAAAGTAAAATGAGGAAATGAAATAGCAAGGCAAGAGAATACATCTAACTTCATGAATTATAAATAATTCAAATAGGAGACAAATAATATGGGTCATATGCCAGAAAATAAACGTGAACATATAGAAAAAAGTTCACTGTAATCAATTAAAATATTACATTCTTATTGTCAGAAATGTGAAAATAACAAATAAAAGTCAAGTCAGAAATAATGACATCACTCATTTACTATGCCAGTAATTTTCAAGTATTTCTTCCACAAATCTATTTGTGTATATTTTTCAGATGTGATTATATATCACTATGAATATAAATCAAGTTAAATGTAATAATTTTAAGCTTAAATATAAATAGCTTATAAAATATTATTCCAAATATTTTTAATGGTAAAAATACTTAAGAAGATTCTATGTGCTTCAATTTAATTATTTCAATTAGATTTTTAAAAGGTTTTAAATGTGTTGATATTATACATTTTTCAACATTTTTGCTAAAATTCCATTTCTATCCTATATCATCTCCTTATTATACTTGTGTGAAACTTAAATTCAAGATAACAAATAGGGTTTTAATATACTTTGATAAATAGTGCTAATTTTTTGAGAAAAATATATAAATCTATTTTCCAAATAAAAAAACGTAAATATCCCTTATAATCTACTCTGACAACAATGTTGCAGTTTTAATTTTAATCATGTCTAATTTGATAAATTTTAAAGTGCCATCATATTTTAATTAGCAGCTGTTTGATATGTGATATGTAGGGTTAACTTATTTCCATATGTTTATTGAGTTATTATACTTTGTGATTTTTCACTTGATGTTCTCTATCCATTTTTCTCATGGTTAATTTATATTTTTAATGTTTCAATATTTTCATATTTTACCTATCAAACTTCTGCATTATTATCAGAAATATGTATCTAATGGCCAAAATCAAGTGATAGCTAGCACCTAATATTTTCAAACATGTAGAAAAACTGAAATTTTCATATCTTACTGAATGGAATGATAAATGAAACCCCTAACTTTGAGAAACAGTTTGACAGATTCTTTTAATGTCAATCCACCCTTTGATACAGACTTTCCACTCTTAGATTTTCCCAAAATAGATGAAAATGTGTGTTCATCAAACATCTTGCATATAAATGTTAAGCATTTTTGTCTTAAGGAAACTTTTTAATAGAGTATAAATATATATATTATAGTATATCCATGCAATAAAGTACTATCTAGCAACTAAAAATCACTGATAATTACAGTAGAATGAATGGATTTCTTAGATGTTATTTTTAGCCAGAAATGTTTGATACAGAATATTACATCTATATAATTACATTTATATAATGTCCATGAAGAAACAGCAGTAATATATAGTTTTGAAATCATTACTGTGGATTCCTCTCATTTGTAGGGCTTGACTTCCAAAGGGGCACAGGGAACTTTATGAATTGAGGAAGATGGCCTAATTTTGACTTCAATGTGGGTTATGTGAGCATATTTACTTGTCAGAAGATATCAAAATATACCTTAAGACCTATACATTTTATTGCATAAACATATTTATAAATTATAAAATATTAATTTTAAATGCTATAAATTCAGATTGAATTTTTACAAAAGAAGTCAATAACCAGGAACATTGGAAAAATATGAGGGAGGGGAGGATTCTTTCTATTTCTTGAATTTAGAAAATCTATTATTTTATTGCTGTTTGTAACAATGTTTTTTAAAATGATTCTTCTTGAAAAAGGCTGATACTGTTTGGCTCTATGTCCTCATCCAAATTTCATTTCAAATTGTAATTCCCATAATCTCCACATATCAGGGGAGGCACCAAGTAAGTAGTGATTAGATCATGGGGACATTTTCTCCCATGCTATTCTCATGACAGTGAGTGAGTTCTCACAATATCTGATGGTTTTATAAGGCAGTTTTACATGCTCTTGCTTGCTCTCTCTAAACTGCCACAATGTAAGACATACCTCTTCCCTTCCCACCATGATTGCAAGTTTCCTAACCCTTGCACAGCCATGCAGAAATATGAGTCAATTAAACCTCTTTTTTTAAAAATAAATTACCCTTTCTTAGGCAGTTTGTTATAGCAGTGTCAAAATAGACTAATACAGAGGCAGATTAAGGCGATCTTTTATGTTAAGAGAGAGACATATAGATAAAGTGCTGTGAGGCATATCTCCATAAATTCATATGATCTCTTTCTACACTTATTTAATAATTTGTAATTAACAAAGTACATTCTTGATGAGTAGAATGAAATATATCCTAGGAATCATATTGGTCTTCTCAGTTTAGTTTGAAATAATACTGTATTTTACAAAATATAATTATTTTACTTTTATTTTTAGATTCATTATGCAATCATCTTTAACAGTCTCATGACTGATCATACAGTTTCAAGCTTTTGTAACTCACTTCTAACATCATTAAAGCACATAAATACAAAATTTATTATATACTAAACTTGCCTCTGTTAAAAATTGACAAGTGGGACCTAATTAGAATAAGGAGTAAACAAAAAACCTAAAGCATGAGAGAAAATATTTATAGCTATGCATATGACAAAGCTCTAAAATTGAGAAGTTGTAATTGCTTAATTGAACAGGAATGAAATAACTTCCTTAAAAAGTGGACAAAAGACGTGAATAGACACTTTTCAAAGAAAGAAATACAAGTGACCAACAAACATGAAGAAGTGCTCAACATCACTAATCATCAGAGAAATGCAGATCAAAACCACAATAAGATAGCATCTATCTCACACCAGTCAGAATGGCTATTATTAAAACGTCAAAAAATAATAGATACTGGTGAGGATGTGGAGTAAAAGAAACGTTATGCACTGTTGGTGGGAATGTAAATTAGTTCAGCCACTGTGAAAAGAAGTTCAGAAACTTATCAATGAACTTGAAAGAGAACTACCATTTGACACAGAAATCCCATTAGTGGGTATATACCCAAAGGAAAATAAATTATGCTACTAAAAAGACATGCATTTGTATGTTCATTGCAACACTACTCATGATAGGAAAGGCATGAAAACAAGCTGTCTGCAAATAGTGGATTGGATAAGGAAAATGTGGAACATATACACCATGGAATATACTACACAACTAAAATAGAGAATGAAATCATGTCTTTGTAGCAACATGGATGCAGTTGGAGGCCATTATCCAAAGCAATTTAATGTAGAAACAGAAAACCAAATACTTCATTTTTTTCAACGACATGTGAGAGCTAAACATTAAGTACATAGGACATAAAGTTGAGAACAATAGACTTGGGGAATCCCAGAGGGAAGAGGTGGGGACAAGGTAAATTTGAAAAACTACCTATCAGGCACTGTGCTCACTAACTGGGTAATGAGATCATTCACATCCTAGGCCTCAGCATCATGTAGTATACCAGATAAAAAACCTGCATGTGTATTCCCTGAATCTAAATAAAATTGAAATTCATAAAAATGAACAAAAAATTTATTGTAGTAAATTTTTCTAAATTTAAAAATAAATTACTGGTTGTTCATTTCTATGTTGAATGCTTCTTTCAGGAGCTCTTGTAAGGCAGGTCTGATGGTGACAAAATCTCTCAGCAATTGCTTGTTCCTAAAGAATTTTGTTTCTCTTTCACTTACGAAGCTTAATTTGGCTGGATATGAAATTCTAGGTTGAAATACAAACTACGATCAGAGATTACTACAAACAACTCTATGCACATAAACCAGTAAACCTGGAAGAAATTGATAAATTCCTGGACATTTGCACCCTCCCAAGCCTAAACCAGGAAGACGTTGAAACCCTGAATAGACTAGTAACAAGGGCTGAAGTTGAGGCAGCAATTAGTAGCCTACCAATCAAAAAAAGCCCAGGTCCAGATGGGTTCACAGCTGAATTCTACCAGACATACAAAGGGGAGTTGGTACCACTCCTTCTGAAACAATTCCAAACAACTCAAAAAGAGGGAATCCTTCCAAAATCTTTTTATGAGACCAACATCATCCTGATACCAAAACCCAGCAGAGATTCAACAAAAAAAGGAAACTTCAGGCCAATATCCATGATGAACATAGAAGCAAAAATCTTCAATAAAATGCTAGCAAACTGATTGCAATAGCACATCAAAAAGCTTATTCATCATGATCAATTAGGCTACATTCCAGGGATGCAAAGCTGGTTCAACATATGCAAGTCTATGAACGTAATCCACCAAATAAACAGAACCAAAGACAAAAGCCGCATGATTATCTCAGTAGATATAGAGAAAGCCTTTGACAAAATTCAACAGTGCTTTATGCTAAAAACTCTCAATAAACTAGGTATAGATGGAATGTATCTCAAAATAATAAAAGCTATTTTGGACAAACTCACAGCCAATATCATACTGAATGAGCAATAACTGGAAGCATTCCCTTTGAAATCTGTCACTAGACAAGGATGTCCTCTCTTACCACTCCTATTCAATATAGTATTGGAAGTTCTAGCCAGAGCAATTAGGCAAAAAAAAGAAATAAAGTGTGTTCAATTAGGAAAGGATGACATCAAGTGGTCTCTATTTGCAGATGACATGATTGTGTATTTAGAAGACCCCATTGTCTCAGCCCAAAATCTCCTTAAACTGATAAGCAACTTCAGCAAAGTCTCAGGATATCAAATCAATGTACAGAAATCACAAGCATTCCTATACACCAATAACAGACTAAAAGAGAACCAAATCAAGAGTGAACACCCATTCACAATTGCTACAAAGACAATAAAATACATAGGAATACAACTAACAAAGTATGTAAAGAACCTCTTTAAGGAGAACTACAAACCACTGCTTAAGGAAATAAAAGAGAACTCAGACAGATGGAAAAACATTCCATACTCATGGTTAGGAAGAATCAATATCATGAAAATGGCCATACTGCCCAAAGTAATTTGTAGATTCAACACTGTCCCATCAAGCTACCAATGACCTTCTTCACTGAACTGGAAAAAACAACCTTAAACTTCACATGGAACCAAAGAGAATACACATAGCCAAGACAATCCTAAGCAAAAATTACAAAGCTGGAGACATCACACTACTGACATAAAATTATACTAGAAGGCTACAGTAATCGAAATAGCTTAGTACTGGTATGAAAAAAGAGATATAGACCAAAGGAACAGAACAGAGACCTTGGAGGCAATGCCGCACATCTATAACCATCTGATCTTTGACAAACCTGACAAAAGCAAGAAATGGAGAAAGATTCCCTATTTAATAAATGGTGTTGAGATAACTGGTCGGCCATGTGCAGAAAACAGAAACTGGACCACGTCCTGACACCTTACACTAAAATTAACTCCACATGGATTAAAGACTTAAACATAAGACCTAACACCATAAAAATCCTAGAAGAAAACCTAGGCAAAACCATTCAGGACATAGGCATAGGCAAGGACTTCATGACTAAAACACCAAAAGCATTGGCAACAAAGCCAAAATAGACAAATGGTATCTAATTAAACTCCAGAGCTTCTGTACAGCAAAAGAAACAATCATTAAAGTGAACCAGCAACCAACAGAATGAGAAAATTTTTTTTTTTTGCAATCTACCCATCAGACAAAGAGCTAATATCTAGATTCTACAAAGAACTAAAACAGATTTACAAGAAAAAAAAAACCCATTCAAAAGTGAGCAAAGGACATGAACAGACACTTTTCAAAGAAGACATATACGAGGCCAACAAACATATGAAAAAATGCTCAACACTGGTCATTAGAGAAATGCAAATCAAAACCACATTGAGATACCATCTCATGACAGAATGGCGATCATTAAAAAATCTGGAGACAACAGATGCTGAAGGATGTGGAGAAATAGGAGCACTTTTGCACTGTTGGTGGGAGTGTAAATTAGTTCAACCATTGTGGAAGACAGTGTGGTGATTCCTCAAGGACCTAGAAATAGACATTCCATTTGATCCAGTAGTGGGATTGCTGGGTCAAATGGAATTTCTATTTCCAGGTCCTATTTCTATTTCTAATCCTATAATTACAAAGGATTATAAATCATTCTGTTATAAAGACACATGCACTCCTATGTTCATTGTGGCACTGTTTACAATAGCAAATACCTGGAACCAACCCAAATGCTCATTGATGATAGACTGGGCAAGGAAAATGTGGCACATATACACCATGAAATATTATGCAGCCATAAAAAAGATGAGTTTGTGTCCTTTGTAGGGACATGAATGAATCTGGAAACCATTATTCTCAGCAAACTGACACAAGAACAGAAAATCTAACACCACATGTTCTCACTCATAGGCAGGTGTTGAACAATGAGAACACATGGACACAGGGAGGGGATCATCACACACTGGGGTAGTTTGAGGGGACTAGGGGAGGGACAGTGGGGGTAGGATGGATGGGGAGGGATAACATGGGTAGTAGTGCCAGATATAGGGATGGAGACAGCAAACCACATTGCCATGTACGTAACTATGCAACAATTCTGTATGATCTGCACATGTACTCCAGAATCTAAAGTACTATATATATATATATATGTATATATATTACTTAGGAAAGATATATGTATGTATATTACTTAGGAAAGATATATATACGTATATATATTACTTAGGAAAGATATATATATGTATATATATTACTTAGGAAAGTAACACACTATGTTAGCCTCTTATTTGAGATTTCCAAATTTTGTTGATTTTAATATTAAATTTTTACTTGTGATTTTTATAGTTTGTATTTATTCAATGTTAATATATGCATTCGATTTATCTTTGATTTATTTTTCCTGCTATGAATTTGTGCTTCTTGTCATTGTCTAATTAATTAAGAGTCTATTGTACACAGACACACACACATTAGTACCTATAACTCACATAAATGCTGGAGGGTTTCATTAATTAAAATAAAATATTTCATATTTATATTTGCAAGTAAATACAGTCACATTTTTCAAATAAAATATTAAAAAAGAAAATAATAGGCACACTTGAATAATTGTGCTGTTTCTGTCTGTTTTATAACAGAAAGGAAAGATACACTCAAGCTGCCAACAATTAGTAACAGTCTGCTTTCAACTGTGGGGATAAAATCTAGTGAATCCAGCATAGAGAATGCAGTAGAATCGGGGGAAGATAATCATCAAAGTCCTGAGTGAGCAAAGAAATGATGCAGCTACCAGAGCCTAAAGAGTGCCTGGATGGTGAGTGTTACCTGAAGGATAATTCCCTGGAGTGGGACATGACCAATCTCCAGCATCATGAGTCGTAGAGATCCCTGGGATTCAATATCCAAGTCTCAACATCTGATCTCTGCAGGCTCCAATATAGCAAACACAACTGGAATCTAGCGAGAGAGGAGTCCTTTGATATTGCCTATAACATTGAGCCTCCTAAGTCACAGAACAAAGTGGGGAAAGATGTAGAGTGAATAAAATCCAGAAAATAGAAGATAACTAATGTTTGATATTTTTCCATCAGTGAAATAAATATTAGTTCTATTTAATCCAAAATCTTTTCTCAAATCAAATTAATTTATAGTACCTAAATTTGATAAGATATGAAAACAGGGAACTCTTTTCATTAACGTAACTCCATTTACTTAAATTTCTACTTGCTTGACACATGAGAATCTATTTTATCTTTTGAAGAAGCATTTCAGTGTTAGTAAATGCAGCATATATACAAACATCCTTGATATAGAACATGTAAACTTTATCACTTTTTTCGTAATTTAAGAAAATTCAATACCCTATAATAAAGGGTCAAATTTCTATGAGGTTAATGAAAAATAATATTTTTATTAGATAATACTGTCACACACAAAAAAACAAAATAAATGTAATGTATCTTCTATGTTAGACAACTAACTATGCAATGTAGTTTTTGGACCAATTGATCCAGCAGTAGTCATCTTCCAATAACTCTCTCTACAAGAAAAATAACCTTACCCCCTTTGTTTGAGAATGGGAGAATGAATGTCTGACAGGAGCTATTCACCATTCACTTTATATCTAATTCTATTTACTATAGACTTTTACTATACTGTTAATTCAAGATGTTTCTGTCTCTTTCTCTTTTTATATTAACTCATAACTGAAATGTGCTTAAAATAATGAGAAAAGCATATCTTGGGTTTTTATAATTGCTTTATTTTATGAACCTATAAGGAAAGGAAAAGTACAGATAACAATATAAAAGAGCACAACAAGTTTTAGGAAAATTATGAATTACAACTTTACTTGTAGGATTTTTATCAGTGATTTACATATTAATATTTAACTTCTTAAATTTTCAAAATAGTTCTATAAATTTTCCTATAGAAGTAATATTATTTTCACATGGAAATAAACCATTGTCTTATCTTAAGTCATTGACTTATTTTAAGTCAGGTGATACAGTCACTTTACAGAGAAGGGGCTCTATTTCATAACACAGACACATTGTTTTGAGAGAGATACAGTTATCGTCAACAGAATTGACTATTTGTCATAGTGAACAAAATAGTTTTAAATGTTTTTTAAAATGTATATAGTATATTAATAACACTGCTTTCTGGAAAGAATGATCTTTGTAATCTTCACAATTATAATATTCATGTTAATTTAAACATTATTTGCACTTTGTTCTCTTTATTCAGTTAGATTTAACCTCTTCTCTTGTTTTGATAATCCTTCTCCCAATGACAGCCTTTAGAAATATGATTTAAATTTATAAGCTAAATAAAGACACTTTCTTTCTGATGTTTTCTTACATCACTTCAATTATTAACATCTTAAATAATTAATGACTTAAATTCAGGAAATATACTACTACCCTTGGTATTATTATGATAAAATCAGAAAATATCTTCCCAATAATGTATTATAGTATCCATTTTATGCTCTTATCTTATGCTCCTTCAATGACCTCTTCTAAGTTCTTCAGACCTTGTACTGAGAAATCTACTTAGCTTATTACTTATCGTATAGTGCTGTGCACACAGTTAAATTCGTATTTGGCTCAACAATAATTTATAGTGCTTTGGGCCATAGTAAACTGAAGGATTTTAAGTTGGAGATTATTGAAAGAATTTAAATAATGATGAAGGGAAAAGCTAAAAAGAGTGGGAGTGGTTTAGTATCAGTAAATTTTTACTCTTCAAATTCAGTAAGAGTGTATTATTTAGCTTCTTTTGCTTTATAGAGAAAAACTGAAAATATATTAGTTCAAAATTAGGAGGAAAAATAAGTAAAACCCTGATATATAATAGCATTTTGAATCTTGCCTTGAAGAGCAATCCCTGGGAATTCAGTAAAATGTTAGAATAAATGCCTATTTCCCGCCATTCCACACTTGTTGATAAAATATATACTGTAGTTCTAGTTTATCCTGTTAGTTGTTACCAGTAACAACTCATTAATATTGTGATTCAAGAACTGTCTTCATTACCATGTTTTTGACTTATTTGCAAAGAAAAAATAATGATGCTCTCAAAGACGTAAGACAAAAACCACGAACCCTCAAAGCAACTAAACTTTACAACCTACAAATTCTTCTTAAAACATAGTAGTGTAATTCAGAAGAAAGTAATTTAGAATTAAGAAATAAAGACTGACATAACACTAGAAGAACATTGACACAAGGACACATGTATCTCATACATTTGAATATAAAATTGAATAAAATGTTAAATATATAGATTATGATATAATAATAGTCTCATAAAATAATCTAGACTCAATAAGTATTAATACTATTTAGCTTTGAAATAATTCTAATTTAATAATTTGCTAGCTTAATGACACAAGTTTTGCTATGATAAGAACATAGAATGTAATTCCCCTCTCTGTGAGAATGTTTTGTCATACCTTATCGAACCATATATGTGAGATATTGACCTCCACTACTGTACTCAAAAACCTATATAAACCCAAGACTTTGACAGACACATTGAGAGCTTAGGCTCTGGTAGGAATACACTCTGGCAGCCTTCAACTGACAACTTAGTCTCTAGCAGGCTGCTATCTGACAGCATTCAATGCATTCTCCCAAGCTTCACTCACCAACATCAGTACCACTCCTGTGTCTGAGGACTTTGCCTGTGAACATGAATTTATTCTGTGCAGTCAAATTATCCCTCCTGAAAACTTCTCATAGAAAGATACACCTCAAACATCAATTAGACTTTACATCTACAGAGGCCCACTTTTGTCTTAATTGATCAACAAGATTTTAATAACTGGACTCTAAACAAGATTGGAACTCACTCATCATGTGCTTAATGTACTTTGTCACAATACATTCCTGTAAGATCAGTTCTCCATATTCTTTTGCTCTTTGAGAATTGTTAGAAAAAAAAAAGAAAGAAATCTCTTTGTATGGCAATAAACCATGTAATTTATGAAATCACACTTTGATCATCGTCTCATTTTAACCATACCAAACCATATGTGTGGCTTATTTTTCATAGGAAATGTGAAATTTTATATATAGATATATATAGATAGATAGCCTCACTCTGTCACCCAGGCTGGGTGAAGAGGCGTAATCACAGCTACTGCACCCTCATGCTGCTGGGCTCAAGCGATTCTCCAGCCTCAATCTCCCAAAATGTTGGGATTATAGACATGAGCCACAGTGCCTGGTTTAAAACTATGTTAAAACAGATAATTAGTTATTTAAAAAATATTTTAAAAACTAATTATCAACATCAAATTTCAAAAATAGTTAAACGTGACAGGTTTCACAAGGCTTGGATGATGGGAGTTTTTACACAATGTGGTGGGAGTTCTAATAAGTTGAAACGGCATAGAAAAAGATTTTTTAAAGATATACAGCTTTTTTATTTTAATTCTGCTTTTTAAAAACTCAGAAATGCACTGTTTCTTGACAATTTTGTAGCACATTGAACAATATCACTTTCAACAGTCAATGTCCAACACAATACAAATTAATGGCAGTAAGAAAGACCACACTCGGAATATAGATGGACCTGAAGCATTCAAACTAAAAAAAATTCAGATCAGCTGGGCGAGGTGGCGTGCGCCTGCAATCCCAGCTACTTGGGAGGCTGAGGCAGGAGAATTGCTTGAACCTGGGAGGCAGAGGTTGCAGTGAGCCGAGATCACACCACTGCACTTCAGCCTGGGGACAGAGCGAGACTCTGTCTCAAAAAAAAAACAAAAAAAAAAGAAAGAAAGAAAATTCTGTACAGCAAGATGGCAGAATTTTTAACACTGCTTTTCAACATATTCACAGATGGACGAAAATAGTAATAAATGTATTTAGTTTTCTTATTTTTGAAAGAAAACATTGTGTATTTTGTTTGTTTTCACTCTACCTCCATTCTCACTGTCATGAATCAGAAAACTCCCTATTTGTAGTTATGTCTGTGTCACATATATTTAGAACAATGTATTTAGTTATATTTATAATTTCACAATAAATAACATTTTCCAAGAATCATCACCCCCCAAACGATGACAAGTTAGACCATGGCCTGATGGCAGAGGTAACCACAGAGAATAACAGCAATTACCATAAAGCATTGGAATTGCCTTATTTTATCTAAGTGTAGCAGAAAATTGGTAATTAAAAAAATTCCAGGAATATAGAAAATTATAGACTTATGAAAATTAGAAATGCTTATTTTTAATATTAAATACTTGTTTCAGATTATATTTTATATTCTGTTACTAAATCCCTATAATAGTATTACTGGTCTATACTTGTGTTAGCTGACTCAACAATAGAAATACGTCAGCTAAAGTTATATAAGGAAAGGCAACATGCCCTCATAAATATACTTTTTTAAATAACCTAGATTTGGAAGAAATTATATTTAGTAGTAAGTATACTTTTTCTCAATCTCTAAAATACTCCCATTAAAGCATAACTCATTTAAAGATATCTTTTTATAAAAATGGAAGAAAATTAAACATAGTTGTAGCTTTCATTGGAGAATTGAGCCAACTCAAGCAATATTTTATAGAGATGTGTTTGTGTTCAGTTTATTTCTTACCTTAACCTCAGGGGAAAAAAAAAAAAGTTCACTATGAAATTATTCTCTAAGGATAAATTTCTTCTTGTCTCCTACTTGGATTGAAATGCTGTCAGGTAAAAGGCCACCTCACCTTAGAAGCTGCTTATACTAACACCTTTAAATGGGTGCTTTTGGGGATAAGTGCAAGATAGAATTTTAGGTGCCAAAGGATAATTTTCTTTTATTTCATTTTGTTTGTGAATAAATATTCTAATATTGATACCATAGAAAAGTGGGACACTTAACAACCAGAAAAGTATGCAAACATTTTAGCATACTTTCTGCAAACCTTTTTAGTTTTTCAATCATTACAAGGTTTAAAAGTTTTGTGTTTACTTTATCCAAAAAATATTTTTGAGAACTTTAATATATAGTAGCACAACTAATAAAATGATGCTTAATCTCAGTGAATCATTATTATCACTTAGGAAATTTCCCTTTCCAATAGAAAAGGTCACCTAGAAAGTTAAAAACATGAGGCCTAATTCTCATAGTCTGTGTTCGTACTAAAAATTAAAATAAAATGATTCATAGTGGGTTTCTTTGCTCTATCAGCTTGTGATGTGATTTTGAGTTGTATTTCAATTATCTACAAATTGGGCCAAAATTATTATGTCTTTTGTGGCAAACACGCTGTTATTCTGGCTTCATTAATCTCATGTCTAAGTTACTTTATTGTCAAAAGGAAGGAGTTATTTTTGTAAGTATTATGCATGGTAAAAAAAAGAATGAACAGTTTCAATTCAGAAAAATACTTTGGACATATCACATGCGAGGCAACCTATAATGAGCTGAGAGTAGGAAGTTAAACAGAGCTAATTCCAGTCCCAGAAAGCTTTACAGTCAAACCGTAACAGGGGTGTACATCAATACAAAGCAAGCATGATGAGTCTACCACCTGTGAGAAAGTTCAAATAGCCCTTAATGTGTCAGTCATAAAGGGATAACTCAGGTGATGTTTAACATAGAAAAATATATTTGACCATAATTATTGAGGTTGTGTGAAATTTCAGCATGTCTTGATGTAGAGAATGAGCATTCTGTAAGAAGGCAACAGGGTTCAAATACATATAGTAGTGTTAGTGCATAGCATATATTATTATATGAAATAGTCTTCGAAACATCTATTGAGTACATAGGAATGGGAAAATCTCCTGAGTTACAAATATGCATTATCTTTACTCAAAAGCTCCTTTTCAAGTGAGGGAATAGAGAAAACTAACTATGACAACCCAAGACAACAGAGCTTTTTATGGGTTTATTGGAGGTGGGTGTGCCAGATTTTTAGAGAAAAATGTCTAATAAAACCTGAGTTAGTAACAGGAGACTTGTAAAGAGAGAGAGCACCTCCATTGTATATCAAATAAATTCAAAATTAATCAAGGTGAACAAAACACTGAAGATAAGCATTTCAGTGCAAATAATAAGTTTGTTTAAAGACCTACGTGTTAGGAAAACACAGCAACATTGGGAAACTAAAATTAGTTGATAACCACCGTGATCATGATAGAGAGGCACCATGAGGTGACTCAGAGGCGCCTGTGGTGATGGCAAAGGAAAAATACATTGAGACATGACGGATCTGAATATAAAGTTCAAGTTGGCTAGTTATGAGATATATTTCTGGGGTTGTTTTCTGTAAAATAATCCTTTTAGGTGTTTAAAGGATGATAAATGTAGTGCACATAATCCAGGTATTTGAGAATATTTCTTCATTATAAAAATATTTATCGCCTTGACACAATGTCTAAGGTTCTACGGTCAATCCTTGGAATACAATAAATCATATTTTTCCCCTCCTTTGTCAAGGAATTTAAACATTGGAGACAGAATCAATTACTCAGGAAAATGCAATTTAGGGTGATAATTAAACTAATCGTGAGGTGTGAAGAAAGTTAATGTGAAGGAAGTGGTTTATTTACACCTGTAGAACATATTAACAAAGTGTATAGGTTGGACAAAGGAAAAGAGACATTCCGGAAGTGGAGATTATTTTGTGCAAAGAAACAGCAGCTAAGAAAATGTGAAACTTTCAAGGAACTACAAGGTGTTTAGTATGGCTGAAAAAGAAATACAAACAGGAAGCTGATACATAACAAAGTGATCCAGAAAATCTTGTGAATTCTGATAGGTAGTTTGAACTTCATTCTAAGAACAGTTGGGAGGTATTGAATGCCATGAATTGGGAAAACATTGTCATCATATCTGACTGCTAGAAAAGGTACTTTCCAGAAATGAGGACAAGTGTGATTAATAAAAGGAAGTGGGGTTGTAAACTATTGCACCAATGACAATATGGTGGTATGGACTAGGGTAATGGAGTTCGGAATACAGATTTACCAGAAAATTTCAGATAATGTTATTTGCTCAGTTGATTAAAGAGGAAGACAAACATAAAGAGTCACTATGGGACAACTGTAGAGTATGTTTCCACTAAGTAAATACATGAAACTTAGAGAAGAACAAGTATGGGGCAAAAATTAATAGCTTCAGTTTGGATGTGTTTGAGAAACATTAATCACAAGATGGAAATACAAGAAACTGGAAATACAATCATTTTCAGGAGCACAGTGATATGACCATAATAGTCTAAATTTTAGAGAGATTCCCCCTGAAAATAAAAAGAATGGATTGGAGAAGAACAGTGATCCAAACAAGAAGTTTTAAGGTCTTAGATCAAGGTAGCAATGGGATACTTGACTATAGATATAATGACTGTTAATGAGGAACCAATGATACCATTTTGTGATGGGCTGAATATGACTCATAAGACAGAAGAACAGATTAGGCTAAGTCTCACATTTTGGTCTTAAGAAACAAGGAGTTAAATGGATGAAGAGAAAGCTTGAGACAGAAGATGAGACTTTCCCCTTTGGCTCACATAGATTTTACGTACCCATGGGGCAGCAGATAGTGCATGATTTTGACTGCCAATGAGAACCCTGAGTAGAGAAATACTGTGTTTAGTTACTATACCCTGTCAAAGCACAGCCATAGGTAGAGGGTCAAGAAGATGATCTCAGACAGAATCAGTATTTGAGCCACAATCATCCTGATACTTACTGGTTAAAAGAGAAAACTAGTTGGTTACGTTTTGCCTTAGAAAACAAAGGTTCAGTGCATTTCCAAAGCAAATTAAAGTGGCAAATGCAGAGAAAAATAATTAAATGGTGAATAAACACACACAAAATGAATATTGCATTGAATAAATTTGAGGACATTGGTGACCTTAGCAAAGCAATTGCATTGGAGTAGTGGAAGGTGAATTTACATTGAAGCTTAGTAATACATTTAGCTATGAAGAGAGAGAATAAGGATGAAGGAGGCAGCAAAAGGTAGGGGAGAACAGAGAGAAGAGAGATAATGACAGACTTCTAAGTGACTAGAGTAATTGAACATGTTTACATTGTAAAACAAAAAATCAACCTCCAGCATCAATGGGGTTAATTCAATATGATATTCGAAACTCCGTAGTGAAAATATTCCTACTTGTTTTACTTTGACATTCTTGCTACAGTAAATCGTGTTTAAGAGAATCTTTTTAACAAAATAATTATTTTGGTAGAAGTTAAACCATTTTAACATATGTCATTAAAACAATTTAATTGCTAAAATCATCTAACAAAACTACTTATTATATTAACAAGTAATTGCAACATAATTTGTCCTGTTATTTTCCCCTCTAAATGAAAACACATTATATATGGTCTGTACCAAGGATAATCTGTAGAAGATGTTTTAAGTAATTTAATACTGGCTACAGAATTTTACAGGGAATGATAACTTTTAGGATACAACTCAATATAGGTGATTAAAAGTAATAATTTTGAAGATAATGAACTCATGAGGAAACATCTTGCAGGACTAGGAAAAAAGCATGATACAGCTGTATAAAACATTAATGGAAAATGTTTCTGGTCTTATGGCAAAAAAGCTTTTATATGTCAATATATGATGATATAAAATTAATTAATTAAGGATATAAATATGTGTTTACTCAGTCCTTTATTTCAAAATATTTTCCTTTAATCCAAGAACTTGCAGAATAAGATTCTACCTCTAGAAACACACATTTAAACTAGATTTACAGAATATGTATTACAACAGTTTTATATTTTTTCTTCTTCAAGAGAAAGAATATGAGCTCCAATATTACAAATGATGATTATCATTTTGAAGTAAATTAAACTTGAAAATATGAATAAATCTTTATTTTCTTTTTTAAATAATTATTACATTTCTAGCATTTTAAACCTGCTTTAATTTTCTTTGACACTAATATCACCCACGCATGTTCATTTAAAGAGCTATAAAAATCAATTTCTCAAAGCTGTATTCCAGGTACTGAAAAAAATTAACATTAAAACAAAATCTTTCTTTGAAACAAAAAAGTGAATGTCTGTGGGTTAAATATTGCATTTGAAATCCAGGAAATCTAAATGTGGCTTAAAAACCTAAAAATTGATATATAGAGAAATCAAATAAATAAATTCAACAAGGATGCATACTTACTTGCTATGTGACTTTGGATAATTCATTAATATTTCTGTACTTCAGCTTTCTCATCTATAAAATAGAGTTAAAAGTAGTGCTAACTTTATATAATTGTTTTAACGAATTACTCTCTTTATTTCTCTTTTGTTTCTTTCTTCCTCTCTCCTTCCTTCACTCTCTTTCTTTCTTCCTCTCTCTTTCTTAAAAATTCCTTGGAAAATGGCATTCTAAGTAATAACTATAATATACTATAAATGAACTATTATTATAATTTAAATTGGCTTTAAGCACATTTCTATTACTTAGTCTGCATTATATTCAATTTTATTCATGTTAACATTAAATTACCCTTTCAATTTAAATTAGTTTTTTTTTCCATTTTACATAATTATAATCTCTTCAGTAATACATTTACTGTATTTTAGCATTACAAACAGAAAGCAAAAACTATATGGAGTCAGCATACTTTCAATAAATAGCTATTAATTCTGTCATTTTTAATACTTTAAAATAATTTTGGATGACCTTTTTGGATAAAGCAAGCAAGATTTTAAAATATAAAAAAGTTATATTCAAAATTTTGGAATATTATAATAATATTTCATAATTTAATAATGCTGGCTGGGCATAATGGCTTACACCTCTAATCCCAGCACTTTGGGAGGCAGAGACAGGAGGATCACAATGAGGCCTAGAGCTTGAGACATGCCTGGTCAACACGGCGAAACCCCATCTTTATTAAAAATGCAAAAATTAGCTCAGTGTTGTGGTGCTTGCCAGTAATCCCAGCTATTCAAGAGACTGTGAACAATAATTGCTTGAACCCAGGAGGCAGAGGCTGCAGGGAGCCAAGAACAAGCCCCTGTATTCCAGCCTTGGCAACAGAGCAAGATTCTGTCTCAGAAAAATAAAAATAAAACTCAAGATGTTAAAAAGGAAATTAAAAAAAAATCAGCACCAAAATTAAATTAAACTTAAATTTTAGTTTACATAAATTTAAATTTAGTTTACATAAATTTAAATTTTAGTTTACATAATTTTAAATTTTAGTTTACATAAATTTAAAATATAGTGTCAACTTACTGCATTTTGAGTGACTGTAAATGATTTTTGTAATCAAAATAGTAAAATAAAATGTTATATAAATTAACAATATAGTTCATTGTTTTGCCATCTTTAATGAGCAGTGAGATCTCATTAAATTGTGTATATCTAAGTTAAATTTCAAAACCTAAAATTCTTGAAGTACCAGTGTGTGCATAAGTCCTTTAATTTGGTAAAAGTAGGTACTATTATTCTTACTGAGTACATTACAAAATTGAAACTTTAAGTCGATAATAATTTTTCCATAATTATAACACTGAAATATGACAGGATCACAAAAGCACTGGGTAAGTATAATAAGCCTCCTTCCTTCAGTTCCATGATCATGACACACTATTGAAATAGATCTTTCTTCTCTCTTTCTTAGTCACTGTTTTCTTATGAGCCATGATCCACACCTAACATTTATTCCCATTTTAATTATTGACAAAAATTCTTGTAGAATCAAATATTCAATATGAAAGACTGTGATGTGGCAGAAATTAAAAAAATATATGAATAAGTGAGAAGAGCCATGACACCTGTTTCTGCTTCTCAAAAAAGATAAGTGATGACATTCAAGACCAAGTGAGAATCGCTTGGTAAATGTGAGAATTGTTCAATGCTGCTAACAGTAGCTGTGAAAGGCAGACATCAGTGCTGACTTTTGATAAGAATTAAGCCATGTACTTCAGGCAATTGATGTTTTCATGGCTCTTCATATTTTCCATTGTTCATTTCTATGGCTTGAAACAATGTGGAAAATATATTGGGTCTTCAAGAAAGGTCCACAAATCACATACATACAAGAAAGATACAAATTAAAGTTATAGAAAGGATGTAACAAACAAATATTAAACAAGAAGGGATAGAGTTGCAATAGTAAAAATGAGGAGGAATTAAAGCTGTAAAGATAAAAATTCTGTAGATAAAAATAAAAGGAATAATGCAATATACACATTTATAGATTGAAATAATTAGACAGGGTGGATTAATAAGAGACACAGAGAGAGAAACAATGTGTAATGATGTTAATAATGTATTACATTACCTCATTGCTTGAGGGAAGGTAGAAATTGTTGACTTTGTCAAGGTGTTATTTACCAAGGATATAATAGTTCAATTTCCAATAAGATACCTGAAAGCCAAGGGTATCCATTAGTTCTGGTTGGACAATTCATTACACTGCAAAACTCCAAACAAATAGCTTAAAAAGAGCAGGCCATAAAAACTTGGATTTTAATACTTTTGTATATTGCAATTGTATCTACATATTTTGATAATTATATGAAATAGAGTAAGTTGATAAGAACAGATTACACTTTTTCTCTTACGATTTTTAACATATTTGAGCAAGCTGTTCTGCTTTCTTCATTTTGTTGACATACATGTTTTTTGCTTTTAAAAAATAATGTTAATATATACTAAATATTTATAATATACAATACAATGATGTCAGTTAATATTAACATTTAATTATATGATATTAATATTCTGTTAGAATTAACTTTTTGTTTCTATTTTACAGGTATACAAGCAGCTATATAGGGGAAAAAAAACCTGGAGGATTCCGTCACGTTTACTTCTGTTTTTTGAATAAAGTGTTTTTCTTTTTTCATTTAAAAAACTTTCTTAAACTTTTTTTTTCCTCCAGTTTTTATTTTTAATAGAAATGCGACAAATATCTGTTAATATTTATTTTTAATAGAAATAATTTTAATAGAAATAATTTTAATAGAAATATTTTTAATAGAAATAAGACAAATATCTGTTACTGAACATAAAGACTAAGCCACCTGGTTGGACTTCAACACAGCACAGGGATGCTTAATAAGAAAAGGGTCTTTGGTGGGCACGTAAATTAGTACAACTACTATGAAGAACAGTATGGAGATTCCTCAAAAAACTAAAAATAGAACTACCATATGATCCAGCAATTCCACTCTTAGGTATATACCCCAAAGAAAGGATATCAATACATCAAAGGAATATCTGCACTGTCTTGTTTACTGCAGCGCCATTCACAAGACCCAAGATTTGGAAGCAACCTAAGTGTTCATCAGTAGATGAATGAGTAAAGAAAACGTAGCACATATACACAATGGAGTACTATTTAGCCATAGAAAATGAAATCCTACTATTTGCAACAACATTAATAAAACTGGGAGCATCATGTTAGTGAAATAAGCTATGCACAGAGAAACAAATTTTGCATGTTCTCATGCATTTCTGGGAGCCTAAAATTAAAACAATTGAACTCACGGAGATAGAGAAGGATGATTCCCAGAGGCTGGGAAGGGTCACGTGGCAGCAGGGCATGGTGGGGAGTGAATTTGGTTACTGAGTACAAAAATACAGTTCAATAGACTAGGATCTAGTGTTTGATAGCAAAACAGGGTGACTGCAATGAACAATAATCTATTGTACATTTTAAAAGAACTAATAGGTATAATTGGAATATTTGTAACACAAAGAAATAATAAATGCTTGAGGTGATAGATGATACCTCATTTACTCTAATGTGATTATTATGCGTTATGCCTGTATCAAAATTTCTCATGTACCCTATAAATATATACACCTACCAAGTACCCATAAAAATAAAAAAATAAAAACAAAACAAAACATAAATATAGATTTTTTAAAAGCAAAAGCAAAGAAAAGTGCAGTTTGTGGAGTTTCAACTATATTTCTTTCCTTTTATAACTGTGTTGTAAAGAAAAGAAATCCTTAGACTATACACCTTCCATTAAAACTACTATAACACATTAATGAACATTATATAAAGGCACACTCTATTTTTGCTTTGAGACAAAGTCTCACTCTGTCACCCCGGCTGGAGTGTGGTGATGCAGTCTTGGCTCACTTCAACTCCCACCTCCTGGGTTCAAGTGATTCTCCTGTAAAGGCACACTCTTGGGTGAAATATATTCTATGTAAAGCCCTATCACATTCAATAAACATTTGATAATAGTATTTAATAATAGTAATGAGAGTAATGATAGGGTATGTAACTGAAATGCCTCCTATAATGTTTAGCTGACTACTAGCTGCAAACATTAAGAAGAAACAGAGTATTTTCAGTGGTACTGTGTTAGCAGTCTTATATAGAGAATGAAATTATATCATTAGTGATATAATACTTCAAATATTTCAAGCTTTTTATTGTTTTTGGATACATTATCTCCTAAGAAGAATCATTTTTGACAAATAGTAAAACCTACTGTAAAGCCAGTTTTGGAGACTGGAGATACGCTCACTTTAAATGCTACTTGTAGTAGATATCATTGGTGCCAACCCAGATTCCCTTTACTGAGCAGATGCATTTATTTTCTTAGCTGTCCTAATAATTGACTGTTAATAGTTAAAGCTGCGCTTTCTTTGAAAAATGTGCTCCATCAATAGAAGGACTTGACCTGGAAATACTCAAAAGCAACCTGAACCAATGGCTGCCTCTGGGGCACAAAAGGCTTCTCAGGGGAGCCCACAACTTTGTCTATCCCCCCATCTCTGTCCTGTCCTGCTTCCTTCATAACCTTATAGTTTCTCCCTGAGAGCACTCCCTCAATAGAGCAGATGCAGTAGCATCTTTTAGGCTCTGTTCCTAAGGACTTCAAACTAAGATAATTATCAGATTATGTTTCTGGTGTGCTTGTAATTGTCCAATTTGAAAAGATATATATATAAGTGTCGTGAAAAGAAAACTCTCTAGCATTACTTTGGCAATGTTCTGGATTAACATACATGCATCTTTTAAAGTAAATCATTAGAGTTATCAAAGCAAAAACTGCCTTGTGAAAATTAAACAGATGAGGAAGATTTTATTCAAGGCTATCACAATAGGGGAGAAGAGCCAGAACTCAGTGAAGGTCCAACTCACAGGATACAAAAGGCTGGAGAGATTTTAAGATGTGGAGTGAATGTCATAGACCACCTGTGTTTGCTGTCTACATTCAAATGAAAAGTAAACTATCTCCTACACATAGTAGGTAGTTTTACAACTTGGAGCAAAGCACATTCTGAAGTTAAGGTGCTAACATCCCACAGAAACTGGGAGATAAGAGCAATATTTTTCTTTCTTTCTTAAATAATATTATATTTCATTTTATTGTATATATTTAAGTGGTGTAATATAACATTTTGATATACAGATACATATTTCTTGTATTACATTTCAAAGACATGGCTTGCAGGCCCTTGAGAAGGACATTCCTAAGTTATAAAAATGGAAAGAAACTTTTAAAAATATTTGCATCTCAGAAAGGCAGAGAAAGACTTCATAAGTTTTATAAAGCAAATGCTCTAAGACAAGATATTCAGGAAGAAGAGTGTCTAAAGCTTAGTCAAACTGAGGGGAATGTTAAGTACCTCTGTTT
Organism: Plecturocebus donacophilus; assembly: GCA_004027715.1. Classification (NCBI taxonomy): domain Eukaryota; kingdom Metazoa; phylum Chordata; class Mammalia; order Primates; family Pitheciidae; genus Plecturocebus; species Plecturocebus donacophilus. Next base: position 22,781 of record PVKP010000676.1, on the reverse strand, counting down.
CTTAGTATTTTAAACACAGCATATTATACAGGATAATCCATAATAATTTCTTTTTGCCTTTCTAGCTAGTCTAATCTCTATTGGCTATATCAATGAACTCTTTTATCCTCCTGCTTCATTTGGGTTTAATCAATCTTATTCAGTAAAAGATTAGCATAGGAAGATGGGTGGAGTAAAAATATTTATTTTCTCAGCTCTCTGCTTGCTGATTTGCTATGAGTTGGCTGTCTCTTTCTATAAAGACCATAGATTCATTCATAGTACTCTCATGCTACCCAAACCTTCTTCATGTTCTTGAAACTGATATCATTTTGTTTCTTCATATCTAGAACAGGGAATGGCTTCTTCTATTGCTAGTGTCAGGGTACTTCATATCCCTTGCTGATTTTATTAAATCCTGAAAACATTTATGTGGTTAATGGTGAATTTATTAAGGGCTCCACAAATTACAGTTTTGGAAAGTCATTTGTTTTCCAATAGAAATCTAAACAGCACAGCTGAAAGTTCCAAGTTGGAATGATATACAAATATAAATGAAAAATAATAATAGCCAGATATAACTTACTAGTTTTTTTGTTCATTTCTTTCTTCCTTTTTTTTTAATTGAATAATATAATACTCTAAATACCTCTTGGCCAGATACTGAGGATACATTTTGTCTTATAAAATTTAATTGTGTAAAATTTTTTTTTAATATTTATGGAAATGAATTTATTTTATGCAAATAATCATTAAAGTCTGATGGTGATTATTGAGAACTGACAATATTACAATGGCTTTAGGTTAATTTTCTATTGGAAAGAGTTTTACACAAAGACATTTCTATGAAAGGAAAGATAAAATTGCTAAAAATTGGCATGCAAATGTCTCTGTCCTGAAATGTGCTTTATGAAGATTATAGTTGGAAAGACAGTAGGCATCCATGATGATGAGAGGAGAAACAATATTTGTTGGTTTTGTTTTATTTTCTATTCATGGTAAATTAATCTCTTAAATTGTAAAGATTTTTTTGTGCCAAAAATTAAATCACAATCCAGTCATCATGGCTATCTCATTCATTATATAACTAAAACATCCTATATAAAAATACAGTAATCTAAATTTTTAGTTTGGGTCTTAAAGGAAGGAAAAAGGTGCAATTATTAGAATGCTGTTCATTTTAATAGGTACTATGCAGCTGTGATTAGTCATAGGCTCAATGCCAACTTGGGAGGGTTACATAATAAGTCTTTTATTCTTCACGTGTGAATCGTGAATATTCTGTTGAATGCCTTAATTGTTTAAAGAACTTTAGAAAGTAATAGATAGATTCTGTCATACTGTATAAACATTCCTAGCTAGTAAGCACTGAGAACTGCATTCCCAGAGTTTTAACAACTTACAGAAAAGTGAATTGAATTTCTGAAGCCCGAAAAATGATAAGAGAGAGGTGAAAGGAAGATAGTGTGCTAATGACCCTAGAGAGTTTGAAAAACGTTATGGTCAGGTCTTTTGAGAGAATCTCCTAAAAGGATATAATGGGCATGGCTGAATCTGTAAAGAAAGTATCTTGCTATCAAGTGCCTGAGAGCATGGCAATCAAGAACCAGGGGCAGTCAGCCAGAACCTGCCCCTGAGTAAGTTATTCAATTCCTTCAGTGAGGCTGTGCCTATACTATCAGAAATGAATTAGCCAGTGCCACTCTCCTTCCTCCCTCTCCCCACTAAAACCAACAGATTTATTACTTTTTGTCGTTTATAAGTGTTAAACTCATGCATCATGAAAGATTTATAAAGGGAATTTCATGAAATTATCTGACAAGGTATATGGGAAAAGAAACATCAGATTTAATGACTCTTTAATGTAAATTTACAGCTCTTTGACACATTTAATTAATGACTTTAAATTGACATATTTTTAATTTCTTCTTCGTTTCTGTTATACATCAAAATGCTCTTGCTTTAGGTACTGCTAACACCCTGAATTATGTCCTACTTGATAACCAAACTCATGAATTAATCAATGCTGATATTCCTATTTTTCCTGCCTTTTTATGCCAAGTGTATTTGTATTTTCCCATGTCTTACTCTCAATCTTTGATTTTTCTCCCTGTTAATGATATTCTCCCTATAAAACCAAATCATATGGCCAACCAACCATACTCTTAGAAGTACCATGCGTATTTCTCTTCATCTCTTAATAGATGCTTTAGCTTCCAATATGATATTAAAAGTGAGGAATGGCATGTGAAGTTCTTGACTATTCTTATCTAAATGACTTAATAGAATTTCCTCTTCACTCTTAATTTTCTTCTTGTCTCTTCCTCAAAAATAAGTACCCTTATTTATGAGTGATAACAGTGACAACATTAAGGAGAAAGTATGAAGGAGCTGTAAACTTTAAATAAGCAACTGGTATTCATTTAGTCCCTCATAAAATACCATTCAAAGGTAGTTTCATATTATATTGTGGTTTCTTATGAAAATTCTCTTCCCATTGTCTTCCAAAACTAAAATTCCCACTTTGGGTCATTTACTTCATGTTTGACTTTATTGCTTTTCTCTATTGTCTGCTTCTACATAAATTGTATATACATATTGATATCACCTCTTTTAAGATGTGCTGAACTGAGTTTTCAAACTGCCAGTAACTTATGAACAAAGTAATTTGAAAGATCTAACCCTTAACTTCTTTTCATAATATCTTTTAAGTTCCTAGTGTCCAGGATTCCATATTCATCATTCTTTTTGTTTTGTTTTGTTTTGAGACAGAGTCTTGCTCTGTCCTCCAGGCGGGAGTGCTGCGACATGATCTCAGCTCATTGCAAACTCCACCTCCCAGGCTGGGGTGGTCCACCCACCTCAGCTTCCTGCCTCAGCCTCTTGAGTATCTACAGGTGTGCACCATCATGCCTGCTCATTTTTGCATGTTTCTAGAGAGGGGTCTCACCATGTTTCTTAGGATCTTGTGAAACTCCTGGGCTCAAGCAATCCACAAGCCAGGGCCTCCCAAAGTGCTGAGATTACACATGTAAGCCACTTAACTTGGCCCAGATTCATCATTCTTATATGTTGTTTTTTCTTCTTCTTTTTTTTAAACAGAGTCTCGCTCTGTCACCAGAGTTGGAGTGCATGGAGTGCAATGGCATGATCTTGGCTCACTGCAACCTCCAACCTCCACCTTTCAGGATTAAGCCATTCTCCAGGCTCAAACTCCAGAGTAGTTGGGACTACAGGGGTGTACCACCACAAAGGCTAATCTTTGTATTTTTAGTAGTGGTGGGGTTTATCACGTTGTCCAGGTTGGTCTCAAACTCCTGACCTCAAGTGATTCACCTGCCTCTGTCCCCCAAAGTCCTGGGATTACAGGCATATGCCACTATGCTTGGCCTGAATTGAAAATTTTATTGAGTAATTTTAGGTTCACATATGATCGTAAGAAATAATATGGAAAGATTTTGTGTGTATTTTGTCCAGTTTTTCTCAAGAGTAACATTTTACGAAACCATATTAAATCACAAACAGTATATAGACATTGATATAATCCACAAATTTAATGCAAAAGTTCCATTTTTTATTTATATATATTTGTGTGTGTGTGTTAAGCTTGATATAATTTTATCACCTGTGTAGATTCTGTATTTACCACTACAGAAAAGATACTGAATATTTCCAGCAAAACAAAGTTCCCTCTTTTAATGGTCACACCCGTTCATAAACCTGGCAACAACAAGTTCTACTGTTTTTTGTTTGTTTGTTTGTTTTACATTTGAGCAAGAATCTTCCTGGATAAAAGTCTTCTTGGATCTTCTTAGGGGTTTACTACTGACTATGAAGAAGGAAATTCCTTCCTCTTTCATGAGGTGTCTGCTTTTCCTGGTTCAATTTCTATAGATTGTATACAGCAGGTCCTTCAGTACCACAGCAAGGATTATATGAGAGACTCCTTTGATCCCAGGCAGGAATTATGCATGGAACTTTCTAGAAAAACTATTTTCTCTTTTGCTCCTTTTTTGACTTAATTCTCTTCCTCCTCCAGTGGTAATTTTCTCAAACTACTTGGTGCTCACCATCCTTTACATTTGTTGCCAATATGCTCTGACATTGTGGCACTAATTCTGTCTAATGTCTTTTAAAACGGCAAAATTTACAGAGGATATTTTGAAATTTTAGTGATCTCTTTGGGAAATTTGTGATCGTTGATAAATGGTTCATCTAAGACTTCTGACTTCCCACCACCCCTGTTCTCTTTCCTCCTTTGTAACCACCTTTGACTTTCCCTTCAGGTCCCTGAATCTCTTGTTCTCTTCTTCAACATCCCTACCTCCTTCACACCTCTAGCCACCCCTGACAGACTTTTCTCCTCTCAGTTCAGCTCCTAAGCTCCCTAAGTCACTAGAATTTTGTGCATCCTGCCCCCATTATGGAATTTTGGGGATCCAGGGATCCCCAAAGCAGCCACCTAAGGCTGAAAAAAATCATCTGAAGTAGATTGTATATTTTATCCACTCTGATGAATATTGCATCTATCCAGATGGTCATGTGGTGTCATCCAAACCCTTCATAAGATTACATATCAGAGCAAAGAAGGTCCTAAGTTTCCTCCACAAACATTGGTGAGCCAACTCTGCTATATAACCAATGACTCCTGTATTTCTGTATTTATGCCTGCCGCATAGCTTAAATTTTAGAATTAAAGCTATTATCTTATTTGTATCTGTCTTTATGTTCACATATGTATGTATGTATATATTTATCTGATATATGTGTGATATTTTCTTACTTCTGAATGGTGGTATCCAATTAACTTGTAAAAATCCTAAGGTTGCTCTAGTCTAATTGGTTAAAGATGTGCAGATACTTATCTAAATTGAATATTACTAAAACTCTTAGAATTTAAATACAACACAGAACTTCTAATACTTTCAATATGAAAAAACTACTACTAAAAAAATTACCCAAATATTTCAAAAATCCAAGTTCACATTAATATAATCTTTGACAAACATGTCTAATTTAATATTGTTGGTTTAATGTAAATAGCTATGTGTTCAATATTAAGTATATAATAAACACATTTTTATTCTACTTGAGATTATGCTTTCTAAACTTACATAGGCACTTATTTTCTGTCAGAGTTTGAACATGTAGTGTCTTAATTTATGGTCATTTCATCTCATAGTTATTATTGCTGACCCATTGCATCGATCATAACAGAAAATCAGTGAATCGATATAGTGACAACCAAGATGGCGTCTTATCCTGATACATTTGAAAACAGTTCAAAATTCACCATTCAGCACTTAACGGTTTATTTCTGAAATTAATAACACGATTTATGGAGAACTCTTCTTTTAAAATATAAAAACACAAAAAATAAAGTCTATGACTTCTAGGTAGATTCTTTAATAATTATTCATGCTTGCCTATTACACTCTAAAAAGAAGTTTTGCTTCTTAATTGCAAGATTTATAGATTACTAGTATCTTCAATTGCTGTAAAATAATATAAAAAGGCCAAAAGAAAAAGATAACAGGCAATCATCACTGTTTTCCATTTGTCTAATGTTGGATAAAGAAAGAACTAAAAAGGAGCTATACAGGGAAAATACATTCGGAGATATTTCAGTTTCACTATCAATGTCTCTTGAACCTGTATTTTTCCCACAAGAGCAAGCATTATACTAGATGTTAGCCATTATCAAAATACAAATATACATTTTTAAAAAATGAAGTCATTGTTCTGACAAACTTTGTTTCAACATAATCATGTACAATATGTCATCTTAGGGACAGTTTTCAAAACCTTTTATTAGCTTAAAACCCTCGACTTCGGGTAAATTAAATGCATAAGGTAGGCAGAGTGTGTGTGTGTGTGTGTGTGTGTGTGTGTGTGTGTGTGTGTGTGTGTGCGTGCGTGTGTGTGTAGGCAGAGTATATGTGTGTGTGTTTAAGGAAAAAAAGATTAATTTCAACTTAAAGTGAATTGTTGTTCCAAAATTGTTTAAAAATAAAAAGATGAAAAATAAGACAATATAAAAAGTTAATAACGTTTCATAGAAATGGAATTTTATTTGTCATGGTCAAAGCTGGCAATGGGCTTACTTACGAGATAAAAAACAACTTTAATATTGAATAATGTACTGACACAAAACTAGATTTTGTTTTTCCTGCTGTTAAAATGCTTTGGATTATTGGTCTACTATTAAAAAAGAGTTGTAAAGTGTTTCTGTTTGTTTGTTTTAACCTTCTAATTAATCTGCCTAGAAGGCAGAGATGCTATTTCATCAGAATTGTTTTCTGTTCTTTAGGTTGACTTTATCATGTCCTTGATTTTTTTTAAGTCTTCTAACTTTTACAAAGATTGAGCTTTTTAAAATAATCATATCACCTCACATACTTTTAAAACAGTGTATTGTCACTGTGCCTAAATAGGTAGCCACGTATTCTTCCTCAATGACCCATGATCTTATTTAACAAAGGGTTCAAAACTCTAGACAACTTTTGAAATTTTGCCTTCCCCAAATTAAATACCGAATGACAACGTTTACACATAAATCTAAATTTGTATTTCCTAGTTGGCCCCAGGAAAGTCACTTTTCACCTTCTAGAAAGAGTGGTGCTAAAAAAATAGGTTTATTTAATGCTGTACAAATTGCGTAGGATGTGTTGTCAAATAAAAAAACATGATTAATCTTCTCTATATCGAACATGTATTGATAAAATATTCTTATTTTTAATATAACATTTAAAATACTAGTATATTAAAACATATACAGTTCCTAGAGTGTTTACAACACCCTCACTGACCATGATATGTTTCTATTTCTCAAAGCCTTAATTCTGGTGTATATGACATTATGATAACAATGAAATGTTATTGGTTAGAATACCAGTTACTTCTTTAAATGCTAAATTAGCCATAATTTTACCTCTTTAATTTAAATACAGTATAGTCTAGGCCAGCAGTTTAAAATTGAGTATTTATCACTTACCTATGAATTTTATTATACAGATATTTAAGACCTTTTATTTCAACTTTGTAGTTAGATTTTATCCAGCTCCTTAAATCTCATGGTTATAAATATGTTTTCAAATTAATCTGCATGTTTTCTTAGCCTTGAAACTATTACCTCTAGAAGGACCAATGTGCTATCATTAAGTTGCTAAACTTTTATCAAAGAAATTGTTCTTCATGTAGTTAATTCTCTTTCATCGGTAAAATCATCCAAGAAACTTGAGTTTTTTCTTCATTCCAAAAACTGCATAGTCCGCATAATCCCCAGTCATACAAAATAATAATGAAAACTAATAGATTATTACAATTGAAACTTTATAAACCTACACAAAACATCAATCTTTATAACCCAAGTTTGTATCTTTAGTCCTGATTGCCCTACTGGGCCACATCAACTGCTCCATTAAAAAATGACAGCAGGCAGACCCATAAAAATTTGGCCAATTCAGTCATTCTAAAATGCTTCAAGAAAGTGATTTACATGCATATTTGTCATCAACAAGTTGAGGCTACTTTTCCTCCAGGAGTAGAGACCTTGTTCTTTACAAACCATATCATGGGAAAATTAACCCTAAATCCTGTGGGAAGAGCTTCTACATTGTATGCCTTACTACCAATACTGGTGCCAAACTCCAGATGCTTCAATCCTAGACCCCTGTGCAGTAGTCAGAAATGATCATTATGCATATATTTCCCAAAATATCTCTGATGTCTGTGCCATCACCAAAAATATTCAGACAGCAAACTGAAAAATAAATTGTCTTGCCACTGTCATCCTCATTCTACCACACTCACTCCATGAAAATTTGGAATCCATATTCTAGAAATCTTTCAGCTGCCTGTTTTCAAATCTCTAAAACTGCTTATTCCTTTATTTGTCTTTTAATAATAGTTTTGTTTATTAAACATCTCGGTAGGCCTTTCAATAAATGTCTATATGCCCCTGAATTGTACTTCTTTCCAAGACTGAGCAAGTTCTAAAAAGGGGAACATGTTCCATTATCAGTTTTTTCTAATTGGCTGACTACTGTGAGGCACATTGTCAGATTTTGGTAGTCATTTCCGTTGCTTGCCAACTTCCCCTTAAAAGTTTCTGCTGAGCTTTGCTTACCTCCTACACTATTAAAAAGGGTCTTTTCTATTTGTTTTTCAGAAGCTTGAAGTTCCTGACTTCAGCATATTTTCCTATTGCAGTAGTCTTTCCAAATAAAGTCTCACTTTGTACACTCCAGATTTGTTTTTATGTAATACTAGCACAAACATTCATATACAGGTTTTTGTATGAACATAAGTTTTTATTTTTTTTTCTGGGAAAAATGCCCAAGAGTGCAATTGCAGGGTCATATGGTAATTGAATGTTTGCTTTTATAAGGAACAAAACAAACTGTTTTCCAGAGTAACTATAGCATTTTATAGTTCCATCATCAGTTTCAATTCATCCCCAGTTTCAACTCATCCTCACCAGCATTTGATATTTTCGCTATTTTTGTTAACTTAGCCATTCTGTTTCATGTATAGTTGTACCTCACTGGAGTTTAATTTGCATTTCATGATGGTTCATCTTATTGAACATCTTCTAGTATTTTTTTTTTTCATCTGCATGTCTGCTTCTATGAAATGGCTGTTCATGCCTTTTGCTTATTTTCTAATTGGTTTGTTTTATTAATGTTGGAATTTTAGAGCCCTTTGTATATTCTAAAAATAATATCTGTATCTTTTGATGTGTATGTGACATGTCAATATATTCTTCTTCACATGGTTATTCACAGAGCAAAAGTGTTTGATTTTAGTTAAGTCCAATTGATCTTTTATTTTCTTTTTCATTTGTGGTGTGCTGTGGTATCGATTCTAAGATATATTTACACAGCCATAGAATCCAAAGACTTTTTTCTAGAGTTTTTTCTAAAAGGGTTACAATTTTATGCTTTAAATTTAAGTTTCTGATCCATTCTGATGAAATTTTATGTAAAGAATGAATTATAGGTTAACATTGTTTTGTGGGGGTTATTAATATCCAACTATTTTGGCAACATTTGGTGAAAAGTCTATACTTCCATTAAATAATGTCCCCATCTTTGTCACAAATAAACTGAACATAATTATGCAATTTTATATCTGGATTATTTATTCTGTTCCATTGCTCTACATGTCTGTGCCTCCACCAATACCTGAGTATTTTGACTTCTATAACTATGTCCAGTTGTGTGATTTCTCTCATTATTCACCTTTGTCATGCTGTGTAGTAAAACTTTCACACACATTTTAGAATTACCTTGTTGATGGCTTCAAAAAATTTTTGATGTATTTTTGATATCAATTTTATTACTCTTACAGATAATTTAATGAAGAACTGGCATAATTACTTAATTGAGTCTTCCAACTCGTGAATCCATTATGTCTCTCTACTTATTTTGGTCTTCTTTGATTTCTTTCATCAGAGTTTTGTAACTGTCAGCATATCAATCTCATCCATGTTAAATTTATGTTTAAATATTTATGTATGGAAGGAGTATGACTAGTATTATATTTTTAAAATTCAGTTTCTGTAGAGTCATTATTGTGTAGGAATATGAATAGTTTTTGATTTGTTTTGCTTTGGTCTTGTGTCCTATGACCTTATAGAGAACTCACTTACTAGTGCTTTGTAGACATTTTTTGTCTTCTATGTAAAACATTCTGTTGTCTGCAAATACAGCAAATTTTATTTTTTTCTCTCCTAATCTGTGTGCACTAAGTTGTTATTAATAATATTTTTGCAGCTAGGCAAGGCGGCTCATGTCTTCGATTTCAGCATTTTGGGAGGCCAACAAGGGGGTATCACGTGGAGTCAGAAGTACAAGACCAGCCTGGCGAGCATGGCAAAACCCCATCTCTAGTAAAAACACAAACATTGGCTGGGCGTGGTGGCATGTGCCTGTGGTCTTAGCTGTTTGGGAAGCTGAGGCAGGAGAATCACTTGAACCTGGGAGGTGAAGGTTGCAGGAGGCAAGGTAACACCACTGCACTTCAGCCTGGGCAACAGAGCAAGACTCTGTCTCAGAATAATAATATTTTTGCTTACCTCAGAGGCTAAATCTTTTGAACTTATGTTGAATAAAAATGATGCTTTGCTCCCTATCTAGGTGAATGTTAGGTATAGGGTTTCGTTTTGTTTGTTTGTTGTAGATGCTTTTTTCCAAGACAAGATAGTCCTCCACTAATCCTAATTTACTTCAAGTCTCTAACATAAAAGGATGTCTGATTTTGTCAAGTGCTTTTTGTGATTCCATTGATATGATCATGTACTTGTTATCCTTTAGCTTGCTGCTATGGTGGCTTACATTGACAGATTTTTGAATGTTGAACCACCTTTGCATACAAGGATAAATCCCACATGGTAATGTTATACAACTCTTCCTATATATTTTCACATTTGGCTTGCTAATATTCTGTTGAGCATTTTGTGACTAAGTACAGGATAGAAAGCTGTGTATACGTTTCTTTTTTGCTAGTGTTTCTGTGTTGAGGTCCGAGTAATACTGGCCCGATACAATGAGTTGGGAAGCACTACTCCTCATCTATGTTCTTGACTGAACAGTTACAATTGGTGTTCTTTCTTATTTTAATGTTTGTTGTCTCCAGTGATAACATTAGATCCTAAAATCCTTTTTTTTCTGGTGGTTTTTAATTACTAACTTCTTGGTTTTAATGGTTATAGGGTGTTCAATTGTCTATTAAATTTTGGTTGAGTTTTTAGTGATTGGTGATTTTCAAGAAATTTTTCATTTTTTTCTAAGCTGCCAAATGTATGAGTGTATACTTGTTAATAGAAATCTCTAAACACCTTTTTAATGACTGAAGGATCAGTAGTGGTGTCCTGTATTTCATTCCTGATGCAGATAATTTGGCTTGCTCTCTCTGTCTCTTTCTCTCTCTCTGTCAGTCTTATTGGAGATACATTAATTTTATTGATTTTTTTGGAAAAGCAATCTCAATTCATTGTTTTACTGTAATGTTTTTCTAATTTTCTAGTTCCCTAAGAAACTCAAATTATTGACTCAAGAGCTTTTCATATTTTAATGTAAGCATTTATTATTATTTTTTTCTCAGCATTCTTCATATTTTGCCATGTTGCTGTTATTTTCATTCAGTTATATGAATCATTTAAAATTTAATTGGAAATTTTCTCTGACCAATGACCCATGGATTTTCTATGTTTAGTTTATTTGTATATTTTTATGTTTATTTTCCATGTTTAGTTTATTTATATTTTTTCTTCTGTCCTTTTGTGTTTAGTTTGATATTATTATGGTCACAGAACATACTGTGTATCTCATTTCATTTATTTTAAATCTACTGAGGACTGTATTATGGTACAGGATATGTTCTATCTTAAGGTCACATAAACGTGTGAAAAAAATAGTCTGTTGTTATTGGGTGAACTGTTCCATATATGTCAAGTATGTCCTGTTGGTGGATTGCATTGTTCAGATGTTTCATCTCCTTGCTGAATTGTTCTAGAAGCTCTATCAGTTGCTGAAGTGGGGAGGGATATTAAAGTCCTCAAACATACTCATGAAGTGATGTATTTTTTCTTTTAGTTATATCAGGTTTACTTCATATATTTTGAGACCCTGTTGTGTGGTACATGTACATTTAGAAATGTTATTTCTCCCTGATAAGTTGGTCCTTTTAACACTACATAATATTCATCTTCCTCTCTGGTGATTTTCTTTAATAGTTGATGATCTATGAACATTTGATTATATATACTTCATACCTGCAATATTATATATTAGCATACAGTTGGAATGTATTTTTAACCAGGTCTACCGAACTTTGAATGATATATATATCACTCGCACCTAATATAATTATTGATCTGTTATCAATTAAGTGTGCCTTTTTATTATTTGTTTTATATTTATTTCCTCTGATTTTCACTCATTTGTTTCTTTTTCTTATCCTCCTATAGGTTACTTGAATATTATTTTAAATGACTTGGTTTATTTAAGTAATTCTGAATGTATGTTTGCATAGTTTTTCAGTTTTATAGTAGTTTGGTTGTAATTTTATATTAATACATATTTTGTAATATACACATATGATTTACAGTATACTGATATTGACTTTTTACTACATTGAGTGAAATGTTGCAACTTCACTTCCATTTAAGTTGTTTTACCTACTCTCCTTTTAAAGGTCATTGTGTATCAGGCAGTGTTATAAACTTTTTCTTCCAATTATCACATATAATATATAAACTCATGAGGCAATTTAGAATCGATTATATATACCCATATGTCTGCTATTTCATTTATTCCTTTTGCTTCCTGACATTTCAAGATTCCTTCTCTTAACTTTAATTTCTGTTTAAAGAACTTCTTTAGCCAATCTTTAAAAATGGGTGGGGTAACATTTTTTAAAACTCTTCTTTGCCCCAAAATGTTTTTATTTGTTCTGCTAACAACAATTTTTAAATTTTTTCGTCACAAAATGTTTTTATTTTTGTTTTGTTCCTGAAGGCTAGTTGTGCCAGTTATGGAATTTTCAGTTCACAGTCCTTCGACACTTAAAAAATGTTACAATACTTCCTTCTTGCCTCCATAATTTCAGATAAGAAGTTATAGTCATCCAAATTTGAATTTTGTTGTAGGTAACGATTCATTTTCCTGGATACTTTCCAGTTGTTTTCTTTATCTATAATTTTCACAGTTATTTCATGACGTCTTAAGGTTCACTCAGCCTATCAGATTTATATGCTTGTTTCTTTCATCAAGTTTGAGAAGGTTTCAGTCACTACAGTGGTACCCCTTTATCCATGGCTTTACTTTTCATGGTTTCTGTTTTTTGGAGTAAAACACAGTTAGAAAATATCAAATGGAAAACTCCAAAAATAAATAATTTATAAGATTAAATTTTCATGCCATTCCAAGGAGAGTGATTAAATTTCATGTTGCTGTGCTCTGCCTTTGTGAGACACGAATCAATCCTTAGTCCAGCATATCCATTGTGTATATGCTACTCATCTGTTGACTTAATAGCTATTTTTTTTCTATCATATCCACCGTCATGGTATCACAGTGCTGGTGTTCAAGTAACCCTTATTTTACTTAACAATGGCCTCTGAGTCCAAGAATAATAATAGTAACAATTTGGTTATTCCAAAGAAGAGCAGTAAAGTACTACTTTAAAATTCTCAACTTAATAAAGAAAAAATCTTATACGCTGATGTTGCTAAAATTTATGGGAAGAAAAAATTTTATATCTATAAAATCATGAAAAAAGAGAAATAATTAGTGCCAGTTTTGTTGTCGTACCTCCAGCTACAAAAGTTATAGCCACATTACATGATAAGCACTTAGGAAGATGGAAAAAGCATTGAAATTTTGGGTAGAAGACATAAGCGGAAACATATTTTAGTTAATGGCAATTGAGATCAATACCATTAATGGTTTCAGACATCCACCAGGGATATTGGAATGAATTTCCCATAGATAAGGGGGAGATTACTGTATTTCTTCAAATAATTATTTTAAACCAAATCTTCTCCTTTTTCTGCTGTTATGCCAATTATATTTATATTAGTTTTTTTTTTATTATCTCACCACTCCATATGACCCTGTTTTTATTATTATTATTAGTCTGTTTTTTCTCTGTTGTTCATATAGGGTAAATTTATTGTCTTATCTTCAATTATACTAATTCTATTGTTATCTCCACTGCACTCCTTTTGGGTCCATTCAGTTTTATATTTCCTTTACTGTGTTTTCTAGTTCTTTGGTAGTATTTTTTAAGTTTTATTTTTAAAATATTTTTATTTTAAATGTAGTTTAAAAAATATTAATTGAATGTGGAAACATTTTGATGATGGCTCCTTTAACATATTTGTCAGAAAACTAAAACATCTGTTTTACCACTACATTGGTATCTGTTGGACACTTTTTTTCTCATTCAAGTTGTGATTTCCAGGGTCCTTAATATAAGAAGCCATTTTCAATTTTATTCTGAATTTTGTCTATTATATAGAAGACTCTAGGGTCTATTAAAATGTTTTACTTTGTAATGCAGTTACTCCTGGTTTAGTTTTGGCATGCAAGTCTTGGCCTAATTATATGGCAATTTAATTTCCCCATCATTTTGGATTTTATTTGGGCCTGCTTTGTTCATCTGGTGTCACTCTTGCAAACTTAAAAAGTGGAAGACCTTTCTTCAGGTCAGGACACTGGGTTTCTCTTGGTAGGAGCGAGGTGTTGTGGGGTCCATCATTGTTGCCCCCTGGATGTCCCTGTGTCAGGGTAGGAGAATCCTAGCCCCAAAGGAATAAAGAAGCTCCTCAGTCTAAATCACTGGCTAACATGGCATTTCTTTTTCTAGCTCTGCTTGCCTGTCTCAATGTCAGTGGGTGAAGGGTCTCAGTCCATAGAGACAAGAAGCTTCCCAGACTGTGCTACCTGTTACAGCTGTTTCTCTTGCTTCTTCTGCCTGTCTGCCTACATTTCTCTTGGTAGAATGTGGGAGGTCCATCTTTTGTGGGAAAATATATTAGTTCACATGAACAATTATAAAAATAAGTGGAACTTCCAATTAATCCACCTTACCTCTTCATCTGGTGTTTTTAGAAGGACTCACATTCATTCAGGGAGAGGAATGAGCCTATTTAGCTGCCCTCGGATACTAGAGCAGTGGTTGGCAAACACTGAATCTGGGTGGACTTCTGCTGAGTTAGGGGATGCAACAGGTGCTACTCCTCCACTTTTTGGGTATACAACCAGTTGGCTTTCACTTTAAATTTTTTAAGGTGCTAAACGCCTTTTAGAATTTTTCCTTTGTTTTATGTTATAAATGTCATGGGTTTATGATTGTGCATATTTCTTGGGGTTTAACTGTGCTTAGCAATTAAGAAAAATACGAGTGTGCATAGTCTGGGCTGGAAGTCCCCATCATGACTGTTTTAGTTTAAATAGCTTGTCTTAATTCATGTTTTAAAAAAATCTCATTCTACATTGCCTAGAGATAACTAATTCTATTTGAAATTCTCTCTCTTTTTTCTCTATTTTTTTTAAATAGCAATTTATCTTTTGTTTGTTTTTGAAAAAGAAAAATTTCCTCTTCCTTCTTGGCTCATTTGCCTATGCCCAATAATTAAATACATGTATTCTATAAAGAATCTTCTTTATCCCTTTTGGATGCTCTTGCTATATGTATTTTTTCTCAATTTAAGACATTCTCTTCAAGATTTTAAACTATTAAAATTGTTTATAATAATTTAAGGACTTCCTTTTTTCTGACCCCCAATTTTATAGCATTTTTGTTGGAAAGGCAAAATGGATGTGCTGAGCTTTAGGCAAACTTGACATGCTTAAATTATACTCAACAGCTACCTTACTGCTAGTGCTTCCTCTTACATTTCCTAATGCAAATTCTCAAGACTCAAAATCTAAATAATTGTTTTTTTAATTCTTACTTTCAATAATTCCCATTTTTTTCCTACTAGAACAATTCAGATCTTTATTATGTTGCTCACAGGGTATTACAACAATATCTTTTTAGCTGATTTATCTCCACTAACTTATTATAATTCATCCCCCATTCTCTCACCTAAATTAACCACTGATACATCCTTTCATTGAAACAATTATACTATTCTAAAGTCTCTATCCCTATACCTCATTTTTCAGTCCTCCTCTAATTGCTTATTTCCAGTCCTTTCCTATGTATGTGTGGTACCCATACTCAAGCCCCAGTTAAAATCTCATTTCTTCATAGATACAAGGCTTCCAGCATACATTCAGCTGGAATTATTAATTTTTTTCTCTTAGAGTTTAAAGTAAATAGTAACCTTTTTGTATTGTGCATGTTTCTGTTATATCACGTATCGCAGGAATGGTTAGATTTGTCTCTACCATAATATTATCGTTGTGGATGGCATAATCTATATTATTTATGCTTGCATCAAGTAATTCCAGCACAATGCTTACATAAAAATACACCAAATCAATATTATTTTATAAATTGTATGGTAGGTAGCATTAACTATGTTATGAAAGATTTATTATTATAATAAATTCATTTATTCCCCTAAATTTCTAACTTAGTCAATTTCTGTTGCTATAAAGAAACACTTGAGGCTGAGTAATTTATAAAGAAGAGACATTTATTTGGCTCGTCGTTCTGCAGACTGTACAAGAAGCAAGGTACAGCATCTGCTTCCAGTGAGGGCTTCTGATAGCTTCCACTCATGGCAGAAGGTGAGGGGGAGCAGGAATCACAAGGAGACAGAGGAGAAAAAAGAAAAAAGGAGGAGATGCCAAGTTATTTTTAACAGGCAGACTGTGCAGGTACTGAATGAGAACTCACTCATTACACAGATTTCAACATGAGATATAAAGGGGACCATATCCAAACTATATCACTAAATGCCAACTTTTATGCAAGTGGTGTATACACATTTAACACTGACAAAAATTGCATAGGGCCGTATATATATGTACACACACATAAACACACAAATGAATGCATGTAAATAGTGAAAACTGAAAAAGGTCTGTGCTAACATACTGTACCAATGTCAGTATCCTGGTATTGTAATTGTACTGCAGTTATATAAGATGTTACCATTGGGGGAATTTGATTAAAGGGTTTATGGGATTTTATGTACTATTTTTGCAACTTCCTGTGTTTTATAATTCTTTAAAACAAAGAAGGTTAATAAAGAAAAAACATAAAAATTTAAAAAATTAAGAAATAAAATATGAAAATATATATTGAGAAGGAAATAAGGGAAATTAATTGTTATTCTGGTACTTAAATATAAAAATTTTCACTATAAATCTATTTAATTTATTACTTCTGTATTGGTTTAAATGGAGATGGTATAAAATTTAAAAGGAACAAACTGCCAGTTGGGTTCCTATTTCAGAAGAAAATATTGTTACTGCCTTTTTAAACTCACCTTTAAGACACAGTCTACTGAACAGAAGAATGTATATTTATGTAGTTCTACCTTTATCTCACTGTTTATACACATGGCACCAAATTTTACAAAATGTTTTTGTATTAATTTCTTCATTAAAAATATCTTAGACTTGTCATATCAGCAAATATAGAGTTAACATGATGATCAATAACTTAATATTAATTATTTTGATATAATTTATTTAAACTGTATCTTATGTTGGGCATTTTGGTTTTAACACAATTTGATATTACAAATAATAAAACATTGACTATTTCATCACAATCAAACGGTCTAAAAATTTACCTTACTCTCAGATTTACAATTCATCATGCCACAGTTTTGTGGATGCTGGCAAAACATGTGAGACTCTTGTGCTAAAGACAAAAGAACGTATTACTCAGGAGCAGTAGCCAGAGAATTGACATTTGCACTGACTTCTAAAGTTCCAGTGATTAAAGAGAGCAAAGTGATGCCTGCACACTCAGGGGGTGATGTTACAGAACTCAGAGTTTATTCTCCGGGCAGTAAGTTTGCCTCAATTTTGCCCCAGAGAGAGATAGTACCACTATTTTACTGCATAGTAAATAAACCTACCATTTCTCTGCAAGAAGATATTATTCCTATTTTCCAAAGTCTTTTACTAGATAAAAG
This sequence comes from Plecturocebus donacophilus, assembly GCA_004027715.1. Classification (NCBI taxonomy): domain Eukaryota; kingdom Metazoa; phylum Chordata; class Mammalia; order Primates; family Pitheciidae; genus Plecturocebus; species Plecturocebus donacophilus. Next base: position 5,194 of record PVKP010000676.1, on the reverse strand, counting down.
TTCTGGAAGAGGTTCTAGAACAAAGAAGTTTAGAACAAAGACTGTTATGCTGCTTCTCACAGACATGCACACATGTAGAGAACTATGGAAGATTTTCTGTTTATATGTTCAAATTCAAATGTCACTTTGCACATATGTGTTTTTAACTGGAGAATAAACTTTCATTATTTTGTAAACTCTCTAAACTCTTAGATGAAGATATATAATTTCTATTATCTCCAGCAATGTTGTTCTGGAAACTCACTCCAAATCAGTGATTTACAAAATGTTTATTATTTTAAAAGCTTACAGATAAAGTATTGTTTTCATAATTGTGAATATTATCTTTCTTTTGTTTGTTCTATGTAGCATTTTTTATATTTGAGAGACATTTTTATTTTAATTGCTCTTCTTTTCATAGTTCATATTAATTTTACTGCAGGAGTGTAAGCATTTTTCATACAGACATTAGAAGCTTTTCATATATTAAGACAATTTTTTCTTCGTTCTTTTTAATGAGGTATAAATATTTTGGTTTGTCAATTGCTTTTTGACTCTTTTTACCATGTTTTGTTTGTTTCCCAGTCTGTTTGTGTTTAATGTGTGCACAAAGTACCCATTCATTTTTTTTCACTGGGTTTATTTTTATGAAGACTTTCTACATTCTACTCTGCTAACTTATAAAACTTTTATCATCGTAGTTTCACATTTAATCTGAAAATTCCTTTGTAATTTATTCTAATTTCATGAGATATCAAGCTTTTTCCTGTTTTTGCAAGTTTTTAAAGTAAAAGTGCATCTTTACCAATTGTTTAGAAATAACATTTTCACTATATATAATATTGTTATACACATATTTTAAATTCTTTCTTGATTTTATATTCTACTAATTTGTCTACAACAACTAAGAGTCTTTATTATTTAAGCTTTAAAAAATCAAAGTAATGGTCAATAAGAATAGTCCCTTCTATATTTTTCTCTGAAATATCATTGATGATTTTATTTACTTTTAATTTTAGAATGCCTGGATCACTTTCTTTATTCCTCAAAAAATCTTTCTATATCCTTAAAAATCTATTTTTGATTTTAGATTTCCAAAGTTTCTAGAATGGACAAGTTAATGATGTTATATTTATGTTCACAGCCAGGTAATATCTCTATATTTATTTTTAATTCTTTAATATTACTAATTAATATTGAAAGATTTTCTTATATAAATTCCAAACATTTCTTAATAATTTTTTCTAGGTATTTCATATTTTGACACTATATAATTTAGTGTATTTTCTCCTGCTTTTGTTTATGAATGAATTGATTATGCATATTTAACTTTATATCCAGAAAAGTAATTAGTTACATTATTTGTAGTAGATTTTTAATGTATCCTTTAGGTTTTTAGAGAAATGATAACATCATCTGGAAATAATAAAACATTTTATATGCAGAATTTCTATATGTATTTCTCTCATCTGTATCAACTATTTCTTACTGTTGTTAATATTGGTACTTAATAGTGACAAATTATAGCATCTTCATCTTTTTCTCATTTTAATGAGAAAAACATTTTTAATCAAACCAGAAACTTAAATATATCATTATTCTACTGCTATTAAGAATATCTTATTTAAAAGAGTTATGGATTATTTTGTGGGTGCTTTCATTCCATATTAAACATATATAATTCATATGCTTATCTTATTATTTTCTTTATGTCAATAATTTGATTCATCTAAATGGATTTTATTATATTGATTCTTGCATTATCCTAAGAAGCACTAATTGATTATATTGTTCTTTTAATTGATTGGTGTATCTTTTATTTAAGGTTACTTTGCTTGGATATACATAAATAAATTTAGTCTTTGATTTTTAAAAGTTATTTTCTCTTTGCTGGAATTTATTTATATTTATCTGGAATGAAACTCATTTTTTCTATGTTTTAAAATTTATTTGAATTCAGTTGAAAAATTTGTTTCTTTCTTTTGGTGCTTAGCTCCTTATTGTCATTTCACTTTTGTGTATCTGACAACTTTTCTCTTTGTCTTGACTAGATTAGCTTAATGAAGTTCCATGTATTTTCTAAGAAATCACTCAAGGTTTTATTTATTTATCATGTTTCCTGTTTTTCTAAGTTGTTATCTTATGATTTGATATCCATTATATACTTCTTATGGGGTTTGAGAGGGAGTGGTGTCCTACCTTATTGTGTAAGACACTTAATAATTTTTTGAAATATTTAATTTTCTTAATGTTTAAATTTCAACTTTTTTTAAAAGTAAAGACATTCTTGCTCTTTAAAAATTTGAAGTAACATTACTATTATTCTGGATTGGTATTCTAACTCTGTTGGATTTCTGTTTTTATCCTATTATACATAGGTTTTTGATTGTTTTGGTCATAAATTTTCATGAATTAGAGTTTTGTGTATCCTATTTTTTCTGGCTTACTAGTTTCTACTTTTTCTGCCTTTGTGAACAAGAAATTATTTCTGTTATTTGTTCTTTTTCGAACTTATCTAACTTTTTATTGTAATTTTTTGGTAGGTACTTCAAAAAAGGCATATTTTTGTTTTTGTTTTTGTTTTTTTTCACAGCATCTTCTAATTTAGCATCTAAAATTTAGAACTGGATTTTTTTTAAGGGAATTTTTGCTAAACAAATGCTTTTTTTTCCCAACTTTTCTTTGCCTACAAAAACTTCTGAGTACTATTCCTTCCAATCATCCTTATAGTTTATTATTATTACTAATATTATTATACTTTAAGTTCTGGGGTACATGTGCGGAACATGCAGGTTTGTTACATAGGAATACATGTGCCATGCTGGTTTGCTGCACCCATCAACCTGTCATTTACACTACATATTTCTCCTAATGCCATCCTTCCCGCAGCCCCTTACCCCCTTCCCGAAAGGTCCCAGTGTGTGATGTGTTCTTGTGTTCTTATTGTTCAACTCCTACTTAGAAGTGAGAACATGCAATGTTTTAAAAGTTGTAATTGGTTTATTTCAATTTGGCTTACCTTATTAATTATTAATGTATTACCTTGTCTAATTTATTGTTCATCCACTTGAAATGTCCTGAAGTGAAATAGATAATGTTGTCTACTAACAAAATGTTTCTAGCAATTTCATGTTTTTCCTGATTTTTTGGCTGGTGTTTGAATGTTGTTTATTTGATGTGCAAATAACATTTACAATCATAAGAAACTTCTAATTTTATTTAGTTATTTTTGTCCCCAATTTTAAACTATACGATAATAAGGTTGAAATTTCACATATTGAGATTTTTTTAATTCCTCTGGCCATATTTTTATTATGCACATTCTCAGATTACAATCATTTCATTATTCCTTTATATAATGTATACAGTTGGGTTTTACTTGTAATTCTATGTAAACTGTTTTTTCCATTGTTCAACTAAGCAATACCAAGTAATTGTATCACTTGTTTGAGGTATATATGTAAATATAGCACTTTCTTTTCTTTAATATATATTTTAAAAGATTTGTTCTCTCTGAATAAGTTTCAGCAACTTTAAGAATTATAGTCCTTATCTCTTTGAAAGTTTTAGGTTTTTTATTGTCGTTATTATGTGTTCCTATAATTTATCACTTTATATTCTCAATATATACAGAAATTAAATCATAATTAAATTATTCAAATTTTCATTCTAAAAGAAAAATCCTTTATATGTGTAAAAATAAGAGAAGGTTCTGTTTTCCTTTTAGGCCACTGGTGACAAAGGAATGATAACTTTTGTTTCTGCAAATGATGAAAACCAGTTTCAAAGTTCAGTAAATAATCTTTCCCTTAATAAAAGATCAATAGAAATATACTATATTATTCTCCAATTTTTGAAATATATTGCTACCAATTAGAATTTATTAAAAGTGTGTTAATAAAAAAACATAACACATGAAATAAATTGGTATATGCATATGTGAAATTTTCAAGGATTTGTATAAATATAAATATAGCATTTTAGGAATCAGTATAAACAAATAATTGCCAAGTAGCTAAACCTGCTAATTTGAGGCAGTAACACTACAATTAACATAATAAAATTCATATTTCCATTCAAATTCTGTTTAGTGATTTTTTTAAAACTCTAAAACAATTCTGTTTATCTAGATTCTAGAATAATAAATATTACAGTAAATAATAGTTTATTGAGAAGGGATTTGTATCAAATATTATGAATATGCATTAAATATTTAATAACATAAATATTGTTTAAGACCAAGAATTTAAAGAAAAAAAGGAGTAGAAAATACTTGAAAGCTCTAAAACTCAAATATATGTAAATTTACATTTGAAACATGCATCACAATATAAGAAAGGCACAATTTATTGGTAAGCCAGCTTTTATCTGAGTCCAATGTGAGGAAGGTACATTTAGAAAATATACACCTTTTAGAAAATCAACAACTACAAACCTAGTAACAATATCTAACATCAGTAGATTTCACTACTTCAGTAATAAAATTTTAATATATCTTCAAATAGAGTGGTCAAAATTTAAAATGGGTACAATGAGTAAATTATTTTATATTTGTAAATATTTATATTCTATCATTTTACATGTACACATATACATACTTCAGTTATAGCAAAATTATATGTGTGCTTATGCCTATATGTGATTTTGATATAAAGCAAAAGCAAGAAGGCCTTTAATTTTTTAATATTATTTTGTGGTTATTGTTTTTAAAAATCGTTTTTAGTATAGAGGAAATTGGGAGTTATGCTTTCACAAATATATGCCATGAATAATTTAAGCTGTAACAATTCTATAATTATCTAGAGATGTATATATTTTTCCAAGAAGATTTAGATACATGGTATTGTAACTGGGTTTTTTCTTGGGTGCTGGTGAGGCACAGCTCCCCCGAGAGAATGCTGTGAGTTCTTGGTCTCCGACCTCTTTTTTTTTTTTTTTTTTTTTTTTTTTTTTTTTTTTTTTTTTTTTTTTTTTTTTTACTGTAGGTTTATTTTTATTCAAAAAGTTACTGTCTCAAATTGATGGGACCACTGCAGGTGCACCGTTTGCTCGTAAACGTAAATATCGGAAGGAAGAAGTGCTGCAGAAAAGTGATTTTATTTAGGTAGACAAAAGAGAAGGAAAGGGGAAGGAGAGAAAGACTTCCACGAAGAGTGTGGAAGGGGATTCCAGGGGAAATCCAGGAGGGGAAGGGAGCTCCCACCCAGAGAGCTGG